>JAJOOH010016997.1:0-17426 GCA_029582605.1 Solanum gracilifrons
AAATAACTTGGCTAATTGAAGTGTACAAGGAACTAGGGGTGACTATCAAACAACCAGTGGATCTATTCTGTGACAGCAAGGCTGCAATACAAATTGCAGCCAATTCCATTTTTCATGAAAGAACTAAACACTTTGACATTGATTGTTACTTTGTCAGAGAAAAACTAACTCAGGGTATGATTAAGACTCATCATGTATCCACCAGAGATCAGTTAGCAGATCTTCTTACAAAAAGGTTATGGAAGGCTCCTCATCTGCACTTAATGGCCAAGCTAAGTTTAAAAGACATCTTTCAGCCATCAGCTTGAGGAGGGGTGTTGAGCATAGTGAGACTGAGGAGCTGTTAAATGAGTTAGTTAGGATGAACAGTAAATGTCATGAAGTTAGTTAGCTGTTAGTTACTAGTTAAACTGTGGTTAGTTTATAATTAACTAGACTAGATGGTTAAAGTAGATCCAATTATACACACTATATATAGTGGTGTAGATATTTTGTAAAAGATAATTCTGTACGAATATTCAATACATTTTCTGTTTCTCTTCTTCTTAATCACTGCTCTTCACATTCTTATCAGGTTCAAACTATGGAAATTGGAAAAAAGGTGTTCTTATTGCCTTGCCGGCCAAGAATAAGGTGGGTTTCATCAAGGGAACCTGCAAAATACCAGAAAAAGATCCAACTCTGCTCGTTCAATGGACGACATGTAGTGACATGATCATTTCCTGGTTGCTAACTCCCTGAGCAAGGAAATTGCAGAGAGTGTTTTGTACTCTCAAACTGCAGAAGAAATTGTGGAATGAATTGGAAGAGAGATATGAGCAAGCTGATGGTGCTAAGATGTTTCAGATCCAAAGGGAGCTCAACAACATTCACCAAGGGACGAACAGTGTTGCTGCTAACTTTACGAAACTGAACAAGATTTGGGTTCAACTGAAGGAACTGAACACTTTCATGATTTGCAACTGTGATTGTACATGTGATGCTAAGGGTCACAATCAGAAGATGTTTAATGTTTAAAAACTCATCCAATTTCTAATAGGTTTGAATGAGGCTTATACGGGGATAAGAGGAAACATTCTGATGATGAAACCTATGCCTACAACTTTTCAAGCATACTCTATCGTACTTCATGAGGAAAGCCAAAGAGAGGTACACACTGGAACTCAATTTTCTATTGACTCTTCTGCTTTTACCGCAAAGAGAAGGGATCCACCAAGAAACTATCCTGCAAACAAGGGAGGAAATCAGTATAATGGAAATAAGAGGAACGACATTTATTGTCAATACTGCAAAAAAAGGACACCTCAAGGAACGATGCTACATTTATTGAACTTTTACATATCGACACTTGGGGGCCTTACAAAGTTCCAACCTACAAAGGAGAGAAATATTTTCTTACAAATGTTGACGACTTTTCTAGATGTACTTGGACATATTTACTCTCAACCAAATCAAATGCTTTTCGAACTTTGAAATCCTTCATTTAATTCATAGAGAGAAAATTCTCCACAAAAATCAAAGTGAGTAGATCAGATAATGGCTATGAATTGGGTTCAGGAAACAGTCCTAAGGAGTTTTTTACATCTCATGGGATTCTACATCAAACTACTTGTGTCGCTACTCCACAACAAAATGTGGTAGTAGAGCGAAAGCATAGACATCTTCTTGAGATTAGCAGGGCATTACTCTTCCAGTCCAAACTACCTAAGAAATTTTGGGGCGATTGTTTACTTACTGCCACTTATCTTATAAATAGGTTTCCCTCGAAAATTTTACACCACCAATCTCCTTTTCAAATTTTATTTGGCACAACACCTGATTACACCCATCTCAAGTCTTTTGGTTGTTTATGCTTCATTTCTACTTTGGCTAGAGGAAGGGATAAACTGGATGCTAGGGCTTTTCCTGGAGTTTTTTTGGGATATCCTTTTGGACAGAAAGGTTATAAGGTCTTAAATTTACTCACTCGTCAGATTCACATTTCGAGGGATGTCAAATTTATTGAACACATTTTTTCTTTTGCTTCTCCATTACCTGTGCCTCCTTTATTTCCAATACCTCTTCTCAATTCTGTTGAGCCTAGTGTTGTTTCTCCTTCCTCTTCTACACATTCTGCTGCCGTATCTCTTTCGATGCTTTTTTCATCTCCTTTTCTTTCTTCTGTCTCTCCTCATTCACCAAATTTTTCTTCCAGTTCCCTTGCCTTATTTCCCCAAAGTTCTTGTCCAGATACCATCGAACCATCCTCACCCTCTCCATCTACTTTGTTAATTCTGTAGGTGAAATGTCATCCTCAACACCAACTCCTGATTTGCGCAGATCTCAAAAGGATCACAACCAGCCTAAGTATCTTTCAAATTACTTTTGTCATAATGCATTTTCAGTCATGTCTCCTAATCCCCCTGTTTCTCCTTTTTATTCTTCTTCTTTCTCTGCTTTAACTACCTCCAATCAGCAATTGATTACTTTCGTTTGTCAAATTCAAGAACCTGCTTCTTATCTTCAAGCCGCAATGCATCCTGGTTGGCAGTCTGCTATGGATGCTGAGTTTAAAGCACTTGATTCCAAAAAAACTTGGGACATCGTACCTCTGCCCCCTAGAAAAATTTCATTGCCATGCAAATGGGTATACAAAGTTAAGCTCAAGTCAGATGGTACACTTGAAAGATTAAAGGCACGTTTGGTTATAAGAGATGATGTTCAACGTGAGGGCATTGATTATACGAAAACTTTTTCTCCAGTTGTAAAAATGACTACTATCCGTTGTTTTTTGGCCATTGCTATCAAGAAGGGTTGGAAATTGTATCAGTTGGATGTTAATAATGCATTTCTTCATGGGGACTTGGATGAAGAAGTAGACATGCGTTTGCCTCCTGGTCTTTTTGCTACATCTCCATCTCATGTTTGTCGGCTCCGTAAATCTTTGTATGCCAGCCTTAAACTAGCCTCTCATCAATAGTATGCTCATCTTTCCTCTGCTCTTGGCACATGAGGTTTTAGTTGTTCTCTCAATGACTACTCTCTTTTTTACAAGTTCACTGGATCTCTTGTCATCATCGTCGCAGTTTAGGTCGATGATATCTTGATCACTGGAAACCACTTGTCTGAGATTGCTTCTATGAAACATTTTCTTAATTCAGAATTTCATATTAAGGATTTGGGAGAAGCCCATTTCTTTTTAGGGATGGAATTGCTTCATGAATCAGGTGGTTTGGTTGTCACTCAACGCAAATTTGCTCTAGAACTTTTATCTGATTATGATTGTCTTGAATCTCGTTCCGTGTCCACCCCTTTGGATCCTACCGTCAAATTGACTACTGATTGTGGTTCTTTTCTATCCGATCCGGCCATTTATCGTTTTCTCATCGAAAAGCTTAATTTTTTAACCAATACTCGTCCTGATCTATCCTTTACTGTCCAGTCTCTCAGTCAGTACATGCATTCTCCTTGTGAAGGTCATTATCAAGCTGGTTTTTGCACTTTACGCTATATTTGCAGGGACCTTGGTTTAGGGATTTTCATCTCTCCGTCTCCTTCATTTCAAATCTTGGCCTTTTGTGATTTCGACTGGGCTTCTTGCTCAGATTCACGTCCCTCGGTCAGTTGTTTCTGTGTTAGTCTTGGTGGTAGCCCCATTTCCTGGAAATCTAAAAAGCAGCCAGTCGTCTCCCTTTCTTCTGCCGAGGCCGAGTATCGCTCCATGAGTCGGTTGGTCGCAGAAATTACTTGGCTTGTCCATCTTCTTCATGATCTCTCTATTACCCCATCTCTGCCCATTTCTCTACATTGTGACAATCAAGCTGCCATTCACATAGCAAAAAATTCAGTCTTTCATGACAGAACAAAACACATTGAGCTTGATTGTCACTTCGTCCGCGAAAAACTATTGGATGGTCTGATTTCTCTATCCTTTGTGCCTTCTTCATCACAACTTGCTGATCTCTTTACTAAATCTCTTGCCGGACCTCTTCATAGGACCATTTTGCACAAGTTGGGAGTTCGATCTCCGGTCTCCCACATGAGGGGGGTGTTGCCGGAAAAAATGGAGAATTCGGTGACATCTCAAGCTCATCTGATGAACTCACTTAATTGGGAATATGAAATATTCAGATGATTGATTTCTTTATTCTTCATTTTGTCACTGTTCAAGATTGTGCCACGTTTATTTGATCAAGTGCATCTTAGCATGTCAAATGTGTGAGCTAAATCAAAGAAGGATAATTATAGGAAAAGACACGTGTACAACAATTATATTCTGTATATATTTTCTTTTGTAGTTTGTTAGAGTTAGTTATTTTAGATGCCTTTTATTTGGGCCCATTTAGGTGCACAATAGGTTAGCTAGAATGTTTATTCTGCTTGTATATATACGTGGTACAGAACAGAGAAATACACAGAGAAAATTTTGGCAATTCTTTTTTATTCCTTCAGGACATAATATTTAACTATATATGAACAAATATGTATCCAAAGTTGGATGATCAGGGCGAATATATGAAAAAAATATAACTAAAGATAAATATAACACTTTTCTAAGAGTGAGGCAAGACCCTTTTTCGTTTATTCAATTTTGTATAAAATGTTGCTCTACGGGACCTTGGCATTAAGCTGGTGAACATTTTTTTCTGTTCTTCTCAAAATTGATTAGTGCCTACGGTTAACTACTTACAAAGTCACACCTAAGAATGGTAGATATTTGATTTAGTTATTAATGGGTTCAAAACTTTGGAAAAATGTTGTCAAATATTCAAAAAAATTTCGTTCATTTTTTAAAATTGAAACAATGTCAATCCATCCATATCTTTAGTATGCTGAAAATCGGATCAACTTGGAATTATTATCCGTTTGTCACTTAATTTTAGGGGAAAAGCCATTTTGAAGGTGTTTTAAAAAAAACATTTTATTTAAAACAGAGTTAGAATAAAAGTTCAAATAATTTATTAGTGAAGGAATTAGATATCTTAAAAAATCCATGAATGTAGTTACCAGCAAAAAAATATATTTTGGCTAATTTTGAATTTACGCTTAAAATTATTTTGAACAATCTTGCTTTTAAATGAGTAGAGTTCTACTATCATCCAGTCATTCTTCTTATTTCAAAATGAAATAATTTGAACAGTCTTAATTTCAAATACGCTATAACTTATAATATTTACTCGAGTAAAGATATTGAACTAAACGACTAGTCTAATTTCTAAAGGTGTAGTTAAATTAGCTTTTATTTAATAACTCTAAATGTGTATAAGAGATCTTAAAGTTATTCACACAAAAGCTCAAACCATCGTAAAGTTTTTTAATAACTGTAAGAGAATATAAAGAATTCAAGTTATTCTTGAATTTTTTTAGTTATTTAACTTTTAAATTGAATTTTATAAACAATAATTTGATAAGATATTAATGCTATTCATTCAAGCAGTTTAAACAAAATTAACAAAGAAATTTGATATTTAACTTAAATTCTTGTGATGATTCATATATGTTAAATATAAAAATAAAATAAAAAATGAAATGCAATAATAACACAAAAAATCAAATTCAAATTTGCTTAAATCTAAGAAAAGTACACTATTTGTCACGCCCCGAGCCTACACCCTGGACGTGGCCGGCACTTGAAGACCATTGTTGGCCTCAAGCGAACCCTTGGCCTGGCTTACTAACTCAGCGGAAGAGTTAACTCATCACATACACATTTATGAAGTAACTAGAATGTTATAAAGGAACATTCAACTGGCCATTAAGACAAACTCAAATCTTTAACATATGATATGAAAAGTAAAGACAACTGAATTAACTAACTGACTGTCTGACTATCTATGAAGCCTCTAAACAACTGAGATGGATGTCGGGACAGGACCACGACATACTAATGAACTAGTACTAAAACTGAAAGCAATGTAAAGGAGTCCTCTGGAATGCAAAGAGGCTCACCAACAGACTCTGAACTGCTCACTGGATCAACGAATGCACCGGATGCCGATCCTAGTTACATGTGTTTGCATCATAATACGATGTAGGCCAACTGGCATCAGTACATTGAAGGTACGAGTATGCGAGTTGGAATGCTAAAATAACATAGGCTCGAAAGAGATTATGAAAGAAACACTTACCTTGGCTCTTCTCAACTCTTGAATACTTAAATAAACTCATTTCATTATAAAACAGTTTAAAACAAGTGTAATATAAAGAAAAACTATTGAAAGCATGTTGTCAATTCATAATCATAATATCATAAAAAGACAAACCATGCTCCCTCTCAAAGTCTACTTGTGCAACACATGAATGAAGTTCCATACCCCCATTCACACTAAGTAGAACCCCTTGAGGAACCATGCTACTACTGTTGTGGGAGTTTCTCTAACCGACAACCATCACTTAAGAACTATAGTGATGATACAACACTTTACCTCACGCTGCCGAGGCCCATCCTATACCTTGTCGTGATCTAGGAAGCTAACTCACTAAGTGAATCCACTAGTCTATGCGAAAATAATTCATCTAAAAAGTATGACCCTTTTCTACCCATGATGGCTACATGATTTATCAAGACTTGAGTTAATATGAACTCGCATCCCCATATCGGTGCTCAATACTACTCCAAAAAATATACTTAGTTCTTTATGTTTAAAAACTTACTTCTTCTGTGATTTGAGATTAGTGCTAAAAAACTTAGCTCAAAGGCTATCTTGGAAATCTCAGTTTTCCTGCTTGCTTCATTTAGAAAGCTATTTCTCTTTTCTGAAAACTAGCCCGAAGGCTCTTTAAAAATCGAGGTTTCCTTTCTTGTTTAAATGTGAAAATATTTTAAACTCTTTGGGAATACATAGTCCCCATATACTTTTGAAGAAAGAACTTCAACTTTACTCTTTACTGAACTCAAAACTTAAGTCTTAAAACAAAGTTAAAACGTTTGCAAATGACTTTTGAAAAACTTTATGAACTTCTCTTAACTTGACTTTTGACTTCTCTTGACTTTGATCCTAACTTTCCTTGAATTGGATTATGAATTATGGATTCAAGGTTCATGATCTCATGTTTATGGAGGATCTCAATAACAATATATCAATTCGATAATTAGGAATAGAACTTTTAAAAGAAACACGAACTCAAGAACTCAAAATCAACTTATCT
The DNA here is from genome assembly GCA_029582605.1 of Solanum gracilifrons. NCBI lineage: Eukaryota > Viridiplantae > Streptophyta > Magnoliopsida > Solanales > Solanaceae > Solanum > Solanum gracilifrons. The sequence goes on from JAJOOH010016997.1 coordinate 7,129, forward strand.
CAAGAATACTCAAATCTAGGGAAAGAATCCTAGATTTCTCTTTTACTGATTTGAAAGTAGATGTAGGGCATGAGGACGAACTAGTCCAACACTATGATAGTCTTACGTACTTGAAAAAAACAAGGTTCTTGAAGAATCTTGAAGAAGAACTTGATTAGAAGCCTTGAAACCCTAACTTGAAGGTAAACAATCAAGAAGACATTTCTTGAGATTCTTGAATTGGTTTCTTGAAATCTCTATGACCAAAAAATATGATTTTCATGAGTGAAGATGAAAATCTGATTGTTTTGAGCTTTTTATTAGTCAAGAAATTCATTTATGATTTTCTTGGAGGTAAAAAGACAAAAACGACTCTTTTTAATATTTTCCCGTCGGCTAATTAATTCGTAACAGCACTGTATATGTTACTAAAATAGTCATAACTTTTTACTCAGATATTGGATTGATGCAAAATTGGTGGCGTTGGAAAGTAGATTCAACTACCTTTAATTGGATAGGTTATTATGGATAACGTAAATATTTATATTCTAAGAGATATGGTCATTTAAAGTTGATCCAAGTAGAATCTTACATCAAAACTTAATGAAACTTCAAGAACTCATCAAAAACTTAAATCCTTAAATTTCAGAACGAAATTACGCTAAATAAATCATGATTGGCGCATGGGTGAAAGAACCCAATGCTATGTTATCTCACATACCTTGTAGGGATCACCCCCGATGAATTCCACAAGTTAAACTTCGACGATCTTGGCGATTCTTCTTCTTTCCCCTCTTCTTTTCTCTTCTCTAAAACCCTAACCCTTTTACCAAAAGCGTAAACTGATCTAATTCAGCTTAGGCCCCTAATTAATTACAAAAAAACGAATTAAAATAAAAGGGTAAGGAAAAGACCAAACTACCCTTTAAAATCCGGATTGGACTTTCCTTAATCCAACAACCCAACTTCCAAAGGGCATAACTCACTCATACGAACTCGGATTTGCGCAAACTCGGCGGCGTTGGAAAGATCATTCCAACCATAAATGGAATTGCGCCTAACTCATCCTGATCTAGAAGTTATAGCCATTTGAAGTTGACCAAAAACTCAACTTTTCCCAACTTAACCAAATTTCCAGATTTTAATTCTTTCCAAAAATGACTATTTCCAATTATAAGCTTCTTCCTAGTTATTTCAAATTGCGAGATGTTACATCAGCTTTCCCCTTACATGCTCGTACATTCAATGTACTGACGTCATTCAACCTGCATCTTTTTATAATGCAGATACAGGTGTTCAGGGTCATTGTAACACCTCATAAATTTTTTGAGCTAAGACTTGAACAATCCTTCGTTGTGAGTAGGATTTTACCGAGGAATTATCATTTCTTTAGTGTTAAGGTCACTACATGTAGCACCTTGATTTCCAAAAAGAGTTAAATTGGAAATAGCAAAATCTGAAATTTTGCAAGTTATGCTTAAGTTATGAGTTTTGGGTCAACTTCAAACGACCATAACTCCTAGCTCAGGATGTGTTAGGTGTGCTACCAGATACCGTAGGAAATACCTTTGAATTATATTTCCAACGCCGCCGAGTTTGCTAAGTTTAGAGGTCGAATGAGTGAGATATGACCTTTTGAAGTTAGGCTGCCCAGTTAAGGAAAGTTAACCGGATTTTAGAGGGGTATTTTGGTCTTTTCCTTACCCAATCAGATTTAATTCATTTTTTGTAATATTTTAAGGGTCTAATCCTATTAGGTTCAGTTTTATAATCCTACACTACGCATAGGGTTTTAGTTGAGATTTCAAGAAGAGAAAAGAAGAGAAAAGAGGAGAAAAGAGGAGAGGATCAAGCGTTCGTCGAGATTCTTGCTTGTTGTTGTGGATTTTCGCCATGGTTTTGATCCCTAAGAGGTATGTAAGCTTCCATAGTATTGGGTTTGTTCACCCACACGCCAAACATGTTATTTTCAGCTCAAATTTCATTCTTGAAGTTGAAAGATTAGAGTTCTTGATAGGTGTTCTTGAAGTTCTTTCTAAATCTTGTTGTGTTGGATTTTTGATAATTTCTTGAGATCAAAGAGAGTTTTTTAAGGGATATATTGAGTAGATTAGAATGTACTTATGTTAAGTAATTGATTCTAAGTGATTGGGGAAGAAATCATTCTATCCTAAGCGAGTTAGGGTGATAAAACGAGCAAAGCAATTCGTCGCGTTTTCTAGGTTGAGGCTTGGCGCGATGCGCCAGACAGAGCTCCCCAAACCCTCCTCTCAAGTTTAGGGTCTGGCGCCCCATGTCACCCATAGTGCCAGGGTCGCCTGCCCCATCCAGTTTGTCGTCGGTTTCCCCCGTTTGAGTTCGTTTAAAGTGCACGTTCACTCCTTTTCGATTCTAACTACTCTAAGCTATTTCTAAACACCTAAAATCATTCCTAACATGATCATAACGTTGAATTCATAATTTAAATTCAAGGTACAATTACGAGTTAGGTTTTGAGAATTCTTTCAAACATTCGAAGAAAGTCCCTTTGAGTCATTTTGCGGAGTCTTCTACAACTTCTAATAACTTGTTTCAAGACTCGAGCAAGTGACTATGAGGATGAAGAGAATGTATTCATGAGTCTACCTTGTCATCATAAGATTATCCATGTCATGAACAAAAACTCTTGAATTCATAATTCACATTCAAGAGAGTTAAAAGTAGAGTTCAAGAAAAGCCTTTGAGTTAAATTGTGAATCCTTTGAGATCAACTATCGATTTGAACTAAGTTTTGAGGAAGTAAGTAAGAGAATGAGAATAGTTGTATACCTGAGTTCCATGTTATTATGTAGACCCTCAAGTCGAGTCGTTCATCCCCATAACTTCCGCATGAACTCCATTAGTTGAGTACCATTGAGAGGAGGAGTATCTTTAAGTTCTAAGTCTTGAGTATTGAGTTCCTAATCCCCTTTGAGATTATATTCCTAATCATGGGACTATTACTTGTTACCCATGAAGTCCTTGAGTTGAATATTTCATGCCCAGAATTCCGCATGAACATTATAAGTCGATTAGTCTTGAGATGAGAAGTATCTTTGAGTTTTTGAGTTGAGTAGTTCATGCTAATAATTCCGCATGAACTCTCTGAGTTGAGCATTCTAGAAATGAGTACTATCATTGAAGTTCTTGAGTTCCAAGTGTTGAGTTCGATCTATGCTTATTAGAAACCTTGCATTGTCTCGCTCATGTCTCTAATTCGGCATGAACCATATTTTAAGAAGTCTTTTAAAAATGTTTAAACTTTGTTTTAAGACTTAAGCTTTGAAGTTGAGTAAAGCGTAAGAGTAAAGTTGATTTTCTATTAAATGATATATGGAAACTAAGTATTCCCAAGAGTAAATGTTTTCACATCTAAGATGAGAGGAAACTGAGATTTCCAAAAGTGTTTTGAGCAAGAAAAGGAACATCGATTCCAAGAGAGTTTTTAAGCTAAGTTTTGAGTAATTATCTCAAACCAAAGAAAGAAGTTGTTTTAAAATATATGAGCTAACTATATTTTTTGGATTAGTATTGAGCACCGATATGAGGATGCGAGTTCATATTAACTCAAGTCTCCATAAACCATGTAGCAGTCATGGGTATTAATGAGTCATACTTTTTAGATGATCACATAAGTTAAGCTAGTGGATCCACTAAGTTAAGCGTTCTATATGACAAGAAAGTATAGGATAGTTCTGGCAGCGTGGGCAAGATGATGTATCACTACTTAGGCTCATAGTGGTGGTTTTCGGTTAGGTAAACTTCCGCAGAAACTATATTACTTTATAATATAAGTAAAGTTGACTTTGTTATTGCATTTTCTTTAATGAACTAAGTTGTTTTACTATTTTATAAAGCTTTCCATATATTGCATGTGTATTGTTGCTTTATATTGAGTTGAGTACTTAGAGTCGAATATCATATCTTTTAGTTGGGTATCTTATCTCTGAGTTGAGTATCTAATCTTCTGAGTTGAGGAAGTTTGAGTAGTTTTGAGTATCCTTGAATATTCCTTGAGTTGAGTAAGTTTGAAAAGAGGTAAATATGTTTCCTTTTTATCAAGTTTCAAGGTTGTGTTTATGCTTTAGAATTCCTCTTACATGCTCGTATATTCCACGTACTCAGCCATTTGGCCTGCATCTTCTCATGATGCAGATACATGTATTCAGGATCATCAATAGGAGCTTCGTTGATACATCTGGAAGTTTGAGTTAGCTATGGTTAGCCTCCTTGTTTCCGGAGGATTTCATTTACTTTTCAGTTTAGTCAGGATGTTGTGGGTCTTGTCCCGACTTCCATCTTTTTCAATCAGAGGCTTCATAGATAGTCAGTATAGTTGAGAAGTCTATATTATTCATTTATTTTATTAAATGTTTTAAAGACTTAAGTTGCCTATTTTATGGCGAGTAGAATATTATTTTTATATTCAGAGTTTTTCATTTGAATTAAAGTTTTGTAGTTCAGTTTCATACATTTTTATTCAATTTTTAAGCTTTTGTATGCTTGAGTTAGTGTTCCGCTTGTAGTCAGCCAGGATGAGGGTTCGTTTGGGAACCATCAATTGTTCTCGAGTGCCGGCCACGTCCAGGGTGTAGGCTCAGGTCGTGACAAACTTGGTATCAGAGCACAGAGTTCAAGTGACCTAGGGTGTCTATGAAGCCGTGTTAAGTAAGATCTTATTTATGGTTGTGAGGGCCGCACTTCTATAAATGAGGGACTGCAGACATTTAAGAAAAGTTTCCCTTCTTCCATACTCTTAATCGTGCAATAGAGCTATGTCATAGAGATTTATTCATACTCGTGCCTTTCTCAGATTCATTCGACTACCCATCATACTAGAGGTGGTTGAAAAGCAGAGTCAGTTCTTTGTCGATGAGATGTTCTTAGCAAGAGTTTTGAGGAAGTCATGAGACTCCAGAGGGGCTTAAGAGAAGTCCAAGAGTAAGTTAAGTGTTTAGTTTCAGAGGAATGCACCCATATTCATATGAATCGTGCGCTTGAGCTAAAAGCGAGTTGTACTCTTTTCCTTAAGCCTTGTTTCAGCTGAGATCCTTTTTAAGAAGTATGTTTAGAGCTTGAGTAGTATTTTCACCCGAAAAGGTTACATGAGTTATGAGATCATGAGCAGTAGTAATGAAAGAGCCCAGAGTTAGAGGAAAATATGCAGAGGTTTAGTAATCTTAGAAAGGGAGATAGTGATAAGGCAAGTTATGTTATTATAGTCATGCACCCATTAAGTTATTAATGAAGAGTTTTTCCTTATGGGTAGACTAAGAAGTGATGAGTTGTGAATACTCCATCATAGGAAGTAGAGTGTGTTGTAGCTAGAAAGGAGCTTGTGATGAAGTGTCATTGTGTAGGTAATGACCAAGTGTAAGTGTTGGATAGAAGAGCATGAGTATACATGAGGTGATAGATCTAAGCTAGGCTTATGATTTTTAAGGAAGAGCCTATAATATTCAAAGTATTATAGAACTAATTAGGCATTGATGTATAGTGAATGGGCGAATAGTACTTATGTTGCAAAGTCGAATGTGATAGTAATTGTAAGTATGAAGACTAAGAGGTGACGAATTGACTATTTGTCATAAGGTCCTAGTGGATGAGTGTTTCTGAATTTGTTTCTAGTAGTTGTAAGTTAGTATAGTAAGTATTAATCATATTGATATTCGGGATTCATCATAAATATTAAGCTTGAATTCGAGATGAGTGTCACGATCAAAAGAATGGCAACATAAGGGTGATGATGTTAGTCTTCAGATTTGATCTGGTAGACTAGACTTGGCATAGAGTAGGTGGGGAATTGAAATGTTAACTCCAATGAATATGAGTGGTACAAGTGAGAGACCCTAACCTTTAGATAAGGGCAGTGAAGTGTGGCTAAGTCACAAGAGTAAAAAGAGCATTAAGAGGATCTACACCAGTTAGAGTTGATGAAATAGGTCCATATCTTTCAAGTGTTAGCTTTAGACCTAAGGGGGAGATGACAAGATGAGAAATCGAGTCAAGTGTTTGAGATTAAAATGGTAATGAATTCCAAATAGTTTGGAGGATATCTTTTTAGAGCTCCTTTTTGTAATGGAGTGATGTTAAAAAGAGGAGGTTGATGTTCTTATCGTGTTAGTGATGGTGTGATATTTCTATCTAAGGTTATTAACAATGAGGAAGAAGAGGATGAGGTCTTACTATGAGAAATAGTAAAATGAGAGCCCTTAGTTGGTTCTGAAGGAATTAGTTAGTAGGAGTCCATGGAGTTGTTAGAATACTAAGCTTGAATGTGGTGTTAAAGAGTAATAGTCTTGGGAGGAGATTCCCTATAGAGAGAGTATAGAATCTGAACCTAAGGATTTGGGTTAAGATTGAATATAGTAAGAGTATACCATTATATTTAAACCTTAGTAAGAGTAACCCCACTCCATACCCAGTCCAGTTGTCATTCGAGGACGTATGATCCCAAGGGGGAGATATTGTAACACCCCAGAATTTTTTTGAGCTAAGACTTAAACCATCCTTCGTTTTGAGTAGGATTTTACTGAGGAATTAAATTTCTTAAGTGTTAAGGTCACTAGATATAGCACCTTGAGTTCCAAAAAGAGTTAAATTGGAAATAGAAAAATCTGAAATTTTGCAAGTTATGCTTAAGTTATGAGTTTTGGGTCAACTTGAAACGACCATAAATCCTAGCTCAGGATGAATTAAGTGTGCTACTAGATACCATAGGAAATATCTATGAATTGTCTTTCCAACACCACCAAGTTTACTAAGTTTAGAGGTCGGATGAGTGAGATATGACCTTTTGAAGTTAGGCTGCCCAATTAAGGAAAGTTGACCAGATTTTAGAGGGATGTTTGGTCTTTTCCTTACCCAATCAGATTTAATTCATTTTTTGTAATATTTTAAGGGTCTAATCCTATTAGGTTCAGTTTTATAATCCTAAAATACGCCTAGGGTTTTAGTTGAGATTTCAAGAGGAGAAAAGAGGAGAGGATCAAGCGTTCGTCGAGATTCTTGCGTGTTGTTGCGGATTTTCGCCATGGTTTTGATCCCTAAGAGGTATGTAAGCTTCCATAGTATTGGGTTTGTTCACCCACATGCCAAACATGTATTTTCAGCACAAATTTCATTCTTGAAGTTGAAAGATTAGAGATCTTGATAAGTATTCTTGAAGTTCTTTCTAAATCTTGTTGTGTTGGGTTTTTGATAATTTCTTGAGATCAAAGTGAGTTTTTTAAGGGCTGTGTTGAGTATATTAGAGTGTACTTATGTTAAGTAATTGATTCTAAGTTATTGGGGAAGAAACCATTCTATTCTAGGCGAGTTAGGGTGAGAAAACGAGCAAAGCAATTCGTCTCGTTTTCTAGGTTGGGACCTGGCGCGATGCGCCAGCCAGAGCGCCCCAAACACTCCTCTGAAGTTTAGGGGCTGGCGCCCCGCGTCACCTATAGCGCTAGGGTCGCCTGCCCCATCCAATTTGTTGTCAGTTTCCCCCATTTGAGTTTGTTTAAAGTGCACCTTCACTACTTTTCGATTCTAACTACTCTAAGCTATTTCTAAACACCTAAAATCATTCCTAACATGATCATAAACTTGAATTCATCACCAAATTCAAGGTACAGTTAAGAGTTAAGTTTTGAGAATTCTTTCAAATACTCTAAGAAAGTCCCTTTGAGTCATTTTGCGAAGTCTTCTACAACTTCTAGTAACTTGTTTCAAGACTCGAGCAAGTGACTATGAGGATGAAGAGAATGTATTCATGAGTCTACCTTTTCATCATGAGATCCTCCATGTCATGAACCAAAACTCTGGAATTCATAATTCACATTCAAGAAAGAGTTAAGAGTAGAGTTCAAAAAAAGCCTTTGAGTTAAATTGTGAATCCTTTGAGATCAACTATCGATTTGAACTAAGTATTGAGGAAGTAAGTAAGAGAATTAGAATAGTTGTATACCTGAGTTCGATGTTATTATGTAGACCCTCAAGTCGAGTCGTTCATCCCCATAACTTCCGCATGAACTCCATTAGTTGAGTACCTTTGAGAGTAGGAGTATCTTTAAGTTCTAAGTATTGTGTATTGAGTTCCTAATCCCCTTTGAGATTATATTCCTAATCATGGGACTATTACATGTTACCTATGAAGTCCTTGAGTTGAATATTTCATGCCCATAATTCCGCATGAACACTATAAGTTGATTAGTCTTGAGATGAGAAGTATCTTTGAGTCCTTGAGTTGAGTAGTTCATGCTCATAATTCCGCATGAACCCTCTGAGTTGAGCATTCTAGAAATGAGTACTATCATTGAATTTCTTGAGATCCAAGTGTTGAGTTCAATCTATGGTTATTAGAAACCTTGCATTGAGTCGTTCATATCCCTAATTCGACATGAACCATATTTTAAGAAGTCTTTTACAAATGTTTAAACTTTGTTTTAAGACTTAAGATTTGAAGTTGAGTAAAGAGTAAGAGTAAAGTTCATTTTCTTTAAAATGATATATGGGAATTAAGTATTCATGTCACGCCTCGAACCTACACCCTTGACATGGCCGGCACTCGAAGACCATTGCTGGCCCCAAGCGAACCCTTGGCCTAGCTTACTTAACTCAGCGGAAGACTTAACTCAACAAAATAAAGTCATGTAATAGTTTAAATGACAACATCTTAGCCAAAATGGCAACTTATGTCTCAAAACAAAAGTATCTGGAAATACATAGATGAGAGACTCAAAACTAACTGTCTAACTGTCTATGAAGCCTTTATAATACTGAGATGGATGTTGGTACAGACCCCACAATATCCTAATAAAGAAAACTAAGAAAGCGAAATAAAAAAGTCCTCCGGAATGCAAGGAGGCTCACCACTGACTCTGGAGTGCTCAACTGGATCAATGGCACGCTGGATACTGATCCTGGTTACCTGCATCTGCATCATAATAAGATGCAGACCAACTGGCATCAGTACATTAAATGTACGAGTATGCGAGTTGGAATGCTAAACCACAACTTAAGCTTGAAAGAAGTACAAACGAACACTTACCTTGGCTCTGTTTAACTCATGAATAACTGAACTCAAAATAAAGCAATAGGACACATGCAATATATATAAAGCTTTTAAAACAGTGTAAACAACTTAGTTCGATAAAGATAAAGCAATAACAAACTCCACTTTACTTATATATAAAAGTAATATAACTTTAGTGGGAGATTCTCTAACCGACAATCACCACTATGAGCCTAAGTGGTGATACATCGTCTTTCCCACGCTGCCAGAACTATCCTATACTTTGCCGTCATATATTATGCTTAACTTAGTGGATCCACTAGTCTATGATAAAAGCATCTTAAGGATTCATCTAAAAAGTATGATCATTTACTACCCATGATGGGTACATGGTTTATGGAGACTTGAGTTAATATGAACTCGCATCCCCATATCGGTGCTCAATACTACTCCCAAAATATACTTTAGCTCATATGTTTTCAAAAACATAACTTCATTCTTTGGTTTGAGATAATTACTCATAAACATAGCTTAAAAGCTCTTTTGGAATCGATGTTCCCTTTTTCTTACTCAAATGTGAAAACATTTATAGACTCTTTGGGAATACTTAGTTCCGTAATAGTTTTCTGAGAAATGAACTCAAATCTTTACTCTTTGCTTAACTTGAAACTTGTGCCTTAAAACGAAGTTAAAACGTTTAATAAAGACTCTTGAAAACTTTAAGAACTTTGCTTTGACTTGCTTCTTAAACTTCTAGACTTGACTCTTAACATCTTTGACTTTGATCTTAACATTCCTTGAATTGGATTATGAATTCAAGGCTCATTATCTCATGTTTATGGATGATTTCATGATGTTTAGATGTACCTTAGAGTGTTGGAATCAACTAGAAAATGTAGGTACATCGCTTAAAAACTAGTACGAAAAGATGGGGGAAGAATGGGGTGAACTGGTGTCCTTGGCGCTCTAAGAGGCGTGGGGAGCCAGGTCCCAAACCTCAGAGAACATACTGGGGCACGCTGGCTGGCACGGCACCCCAAGGCCAAATTGTCAGACACAACTTTGGGGCGCGCTGGCTGGCGCGGCGTCCCACCCCTTTACTCAGAAAACTCCGACTTTTCTCCTTCGTTTTTTATCTCTAAACCCTCCAATCTTCCCTACTCCCTTTCCTAAGCAATTAGGGTCATTAGTACTCTCAACTTACAACAGATCTAACTCAAAAATCCACCTGGAAACACGAATCAAATCAACAAGAAACTTCAACAACACAACCAATCAAGAACTTAACGATATCCTTCAAGAACTT
>JAJOOH010016998.1:0-29602 GCA_029582605.1 Solanum gracilifrons
ATATATTAACAATATATCGCTAACCTGCATATTCATCTCACGCAAATATTTCTCCCAAATGCAAGTAGAGCAAATGCCTTTCTCCAATGCCTTCAATATTTCTTCGAGCATTTTGTTCTCCATTGACAGCATTTTCTTTTCCAACATAATTTTTTCAGCTTCTTCCTGGCCCTCAAGATCAATTCTAAGCATCATTAAAAAAAAATCATAAGCCTATAGAATAACAATTTATATGTTACATACACTCACAAAGCAGAAAAATTGCTAAAGAATAAAATTATATCGCTAATTCTATTTTACAAAAAAGTCTTTATTAACTAAGATTATTTTAGTGAAGTATTGACGATAAATTTCAGATCTAATCTCGACTTCTTTATTGTGTGAGAAAATAAAAAGAAATGGAAAAGAAACTCACCCATTAATCATTTGATTGAAGGAAGCCATTGACAAGAACTTTGAAGCAAAATAAGGACAAAAAAACTTGATTTATTTTAATTTTTTATATTCTCATCTCAAGAGGGGAAAAACCCTTTAAATAGACCGTTCTCATAATGTTGCTACCAAGTGTATTATATTTACTGTCCATACAAATTATTGTAGTCATATGTTAGAAAAAGGTAAAATAATAATTTTATTACTAATTTCATGAGATATCGTGTTTGACCCCTCTTAGTTAAGTGATGATTGACTATGGGTGGTGAATAGACTGGTTTGACTGAATTTAAGATGGTCAAAATGATTGACTTAATAAATGAATGAGGCTTGTCCAAATGACATTTAGGTTGAAATAGACAAATTTTTCTTTAGTACTTTAAAATTTTTAGTATCTTATAAAACTATTATTTTTATTTAATATTTTTTTTCTCAAGAGGGAAAAAAATCTTTTAAATAAATCGTTCTCATAATGTTGTTACCAAATATAATATATTTACTGTCCATATTATACAATAATATGTTAGAAAATGGAAAAAATATTGATTTTGTTACTAATTTCATGAGATAAGTCATTAGTTTGAACTCATCTTAATTAGGTGATGATTGGGACTAAGGATAGTGAATGGGCAGGTTGGGTCAAATTTGAGTTGGTCAAAATGATAGAGTTAGTAATTGGAGAAACTGGTCAAAAGCCCTCAATCTATATTTGTAGTTTCAACTACACACTTCAACTTTACGGGAGTCCTATCACCTCCTTGGAGTGTTTAAAACTGAAATTAATACCTTCCTGAATGTTTAGCTGACAAAGTGAGTGTATTTCACTCTCTTTGAGAGTGTGAGCACAAAAACAAATATTAAAACTTTATTTTTAATATCTTTTTATTAATGTATGTATTTTTTTTTCTTATTTATTGTCCTCCTTCTCCATAGCAACAAAGATCCAATTCCTCCACCATTCACCAACTCTAAGCCATCATTGCCACCTGCCCACCACCATCTTCACCGAATTCACCATTATTGGTTTCACCCAAGCTTTTAAACTCTCATGTAAAAAAAAATTTAAAAATCAATCAAATCAATTAAAGATTAAATGAGATGTATTTATATCACTCAAAAAATGTATTTGGATCAAATTTGAAAAAAATAAATATCAAATTTGGTTTAAATCAAATCCAATTGAACTCCCAAATGAGATTTTTTTTTATATATCCTTTAATGACAAAATATACACATGTATCTAAATCGTTAGAACGACCTTCGTTGATTTAGTGGAGTTTTGGCCAGAGACAACGATCTCTAGCCGAAGAGGAGAGAGATCACAAATGGATGACGGTGGTCAAAATATATATATGAAAAAATATACATATGCACCAAATTAATAGGTCATGTATCTGAGATAAAATTATATGTATATATGGAAAATTGATGTTGAAAAAAAATGAGACGAAATTTGGAATATTTTTTTTTTGAAAAAAAATTCTGAATTTCAGGGAAAAATGCATGATTTGCTCCTTAATCGATATGCTACACTTACATTCTGTAATTAGATTACTTCCCGTTCACAAGAATGATCCAAGTTCACGTAGTGGGAAACTCCGGTGGGTTGGTTATTCTATGGGATAATTCCCTGATATATAGAAGTGGATGATATCGCAATAACGGGACAAGAAATTCATGCCATGGTCAAGGTATGTGCTACTAATGAGTATTGGCTTTTTAGTTGTATCTATGCTAGCACATACCTTAAATCGCGTAAGATCTTATGAGAAAATTTGAAAATAATCAAAGATAACTATGATGGTAAATGATTAATAGGAGGAGATTTTAACGAACTTATGAAAAGTTCAGAAAAAGCTGGAGGTAGGCCTATAAACAAACCTCGTACAAATGAGTTCTGGGATATGCTTAACTATTGCGAACTTATAGACATGGGATATAAAGGAGGGAAATATACTTGTCTAAATAAGCACTTTATCAATAGGTCAAGTTTAATTTTTGAAAGACTTGACCTTTTTTCGCAAATGAAGAGTGGCTACATAAGTTCCTTACGCACAAGTACATCATCTACCACGTACACACTCTGACCACTGTCCCCTACTCCTATCCGTACTACAAAATAGCCCTAGAAAACGTAATAAACTATTTTGGTTTGAATCTATATGGATGACGCACCCAGATTTAAGGAACATCGTACTAGGAAGTTGGGAGGGAAAAAAAGACATCTTAATTAGATGCTATTTCAGACTTTTCAAAAAAAGTGACCATTTGGAATAAAAACACTTTTTAAGGACATATTTTACAAGAAAAGGACTTTACTACGGAGATTAGAAGGAATACAAAAATCTACAAACTACACTTCTAGTACCTTTCTTCAAAACCTAGAACTAGAACTTACTCAGGAGTATAATCAAATTCTTCGATTAGAGGAAGACTTCTGGAAACTGAAATCAAGAGTTACCTGGCTAAATGAGGGTGACTCCAACACTAGGTTTTTCCATACTATTATCCTAAACAAAAGAAGGAAAAATCGAATAATGGTGTTACAAGATGCACCAGGGGAATGGATTTATGACTTAGAAGCTATCAAAAACTTAACGCACAACTATTTTAATAATCTATTTTGTACTTCCAGGTTTCTTCAGTTCATAATAAAATAACTGCAATAACCAACCAACACTCATTAGATCTTTTAGAATTAGGGAATATCCCGTCTATCAGCGAGATCCAAACATCTGTATTTTCCTTTCAACCTTATAAAGCTCCAGGACCTGACAGATTACACCCTTTCTTCTATCAAAATTATTGGAACATAGTAGGGAAATCATTTGTATCTCTTTGTGTAAAAGTCTTCCAGGAGGAATGCATACCAAAAGATATAAACAAAACCCATGTAAGCCTAATTCCAAAAATAAAAGGTGCAAACACTCTTAAAGACTACAGGCCTATAAGCTTGTGCAACACCACCTATAAAATAATAATAAAGATTATCTCCAATCGGTTAAAACGTATCATGAATACCCTGATTGGTCCATGTCAATCAAGCTTCCTAAAAAATAGGCAAGCCACCGAGAACGCAATTATAGTTCAAGAAACCATCACTCACTTTCAAAAGATGAAAGGCAAAAATGCTGCTAGTATGATCCTAAAAATCGATCTCGAAAAAGCCTTTGTTAAGATTGAGTGGTCCTTCATTAGGAACACACTCATATATTTTGTCTTCCTTCATAATATCATCAATCTAATCATGTCATGTATCTCCACTAGTATATCCATACTTGTAAATGGGGATCATACTGAATTTTTTTAACCATCTCGAGGAATACGACAGGGGGACCCAATGTCTCCATACATATTTATATTGTATATGGAAATGTTGTCACGAAAAATAGATATGGAAGTTCAACTAAAGAAATGGAATCCCATTAAAATCTCAAATAAGGGTCCAAAACTATCTCACCTATTCTTCGCAGATGATCTCATACTAATGAGTAGGGCTGATGCGAAAAACTGTGGCATAATCCAAATAGTTCTTGATAACTTTTGTACAGAATCTGGCCATAACATTAATTATGGAAAATCTAAATTAATATGCTCCAAAAATTGCAAAAGTGACCTTAAGAAAGATATATCAAACAACCTTGGCATAAAAATTGGTAAATCTTTCGAAAAATACTTGGGGTTCCCCATTTTTAATAAAAAAAACCCAAGATAAATTATTGCCAATTTATTATAGACAGCTTACAACAGAAACTAGCGGGTTGGAAGACAAAATTCCTAAACATAGAAGGACGAACAACCCTAGCAAAGTCCAGCCCAAATAACATACCAACCCATGTAATGCAATACATACGCCTCCCAACTGAAATCACCAAAAAAATAAATCAAATTCAAAGGAATTTTATTTGGGGAACTACGAGTGCAAAAAGGAAACTTCATATGATTAACGGGAAGATAGCAACAAAGAGTAAGCAAGGTGTAGGTATAGAATCACAACAAACTGAGACAAAAAATAAAGCTCTTCTAGCTAAGCTAGCATGGAGAGCCTTCAATAACCCAAACTTCACATGGGCTTCACTCATAATAAATAAATACACTGGTGATGGAAAATTTCTAACTACTAAAAATGTTTATCACCATATTAAAGATAAAGGGGAGAAGCACCACAAGACAGACAAGGACCATACCTGGATATGGAAATTACATTGCCCTAACAAAATTAAGTACTTCCTATGGCTTTGCAATCACGAAAGACTACCGACATGTTACTATTTAAACTCTATGGGAATAAATGTTAATAAGTCTTGTCACATATGTAATACCCCAGAAACCATCCAACATATCTTCATTGAATGTACAAATGTCAGGAAGTTGTGGTTTGAGCTAGGACTTATAGAAAACATCAACATATTCACATCTACCCAGGACATGAACTAGTTAGATTTCCTTAGGAACATTAGCATAGTGATAAAAAACCTCAAGTGGAAAGAACTCTATCCATTCTACTTGTGGAGTATATGGCTTAACAGAAATGAAAATTATCACAATAATAAAAAAAAGGGAAAATAAATGCTAATATACCATACATACATGCCATCGATTTTTTCTTACTCACAAACCAAAGGACCAATATAGAAAAACCTATAGTAGGGTATGTAAAATGGAAACCTCCAAACATTGGATTTAAGCTTAACATTGATTGTTCTACCTCGATTAAATTCTACACTAGTGGAATAGGAGGAGTAATAGGAGACAAATATGGTAATTTGGTGGTAGGATTCATGGAAAACATACATGAAGCAACAAATATTGTTTCTGAACTATTACTGTTGCAAAAATGTTTAACTATTGCACTAACCTACAACTTAACATCACTTGAAATTAATGTAGACTGTCAGGATATCCTTCACTGTCTAGCAAATGATTATCCATCCTACTCTAATATTTTGGTTGGTTGCAGGGAACTTCTACTTAAACTTGGAAACCCTCCAGTGCAGCATAAATACAGGGAAGAAAATCAAGTGGTAGATACCTTGGCTAAGGAGGGGTCTAGATTGAAGGAAGCTAACTCCCTCGTACTTTGGACAGCTCCTCCGTTGATTGTTTCTAGTATAATAGAAGCAGACAAAGTAGAAACTCTTTATGTTAGGCTAAAAAAGTTGTCTTCTACTATAGAAGGTATTAATGTGTATAATGTAATTCCAATCCCTTTCCCGAACGTTACTAGCCATACTCAGCCATTTACTTGTACTGATGCATATTAAATTATAATATATCATCTTGTTTACCAAAAAAAAAAAAAGATACATCTAATCGATGTAACTGACTTGAAATCTGATAAAAATTATTAATTAGTGAGACGATATATAATTATTTTAAATTATATAGTGTATTAATATTTATGATAGAAGTATTTGTGTAATTAAATCATTTTTCCTTATTTTTAATGTTGTTGCATTATTTATAGTTTTAATCAATACGCCTCAAATTTCTTTCTTATCCTTCAATGGAGGTTGTTCTGAAATTTTGATCGAATAAGCTCAATGTGAGGACTGTTTTAAGAAGTCAAATTATATATATCAATCAAGTGAATTTTATTCTCATGTACTTAAAAATAATTATAATCCTTATAATTAGTCTCTGATATAACATTAGGTTTTAATTCGGTTATTTTTACTGAATACCACCACATATAATTAATTCAATGTTACAACTATGGGAAGAAAGGATTTGCATATCTTTATCATGTATGAAGTGATTTCAAGAAAAATATAACAAGTTGCATCAAGATAAAATATAAATGATAATCCATAAATTTAAAAATGTGCACTATAGTGCCACTAGAATTTAATAAACTTAAGCATAACAATAAAAATTCCCTTCTAGAGAGTTACAAATACTTTATTTTGAGACTACTAATATGATAGGTTAGTATCATGTAATCTCACTAGAAGTTTCACTGGCCATCTTTACTCCTCATCTCGTTTGTTCTTCAAATCTCGGAAAACACGTAACAACATCTCAGTCTAAAAAAAAAAAAGGATACATATAAAGTTAATAATAGTAATTTATAAGATTTTTAGTTATATATATGAACAATATTAGCGCTAACCTGCATATTCATCTCACGCAAATATTTCTCCCAAATGCAAGTAGAGCAAATGCCTTTCTCCAATGCCTTCAATATTTCTTCGAGCATTTTGTTCTCCATTGACAGCATTTTCTTTTCCAACATAATTTTTTCAGCTTCTTCCTGGCCCTCAAGATCAATTTTAATAATCATTAAAAAAATAAATCATAAGACTAAAGAATAAATAACAATTTATATGTTACATACACCCACAAAGCAAAAAATCGCTAAAGAATAAAATTATATCCTTAATTCTATTTTATAAAAAAGTCTTTATTAGCTAAGATTATTTTAGTGAAGCATTGACGATAAATTTCAGATCTAATCTCTACTTCTTTACTGTGTGAGAAAATAAAAAGAAATGGAAAAGAAACTCACCCATTAATCATTTGATTGAATGAAGCCATTGACAAGAACTTTGAAGCAAAATAAGGATAAAAAAACTTGATTAATTTTAATTTTTTATATCACTTGTTTCTCATCTCAAGAGGGGGAAAACCCTTTAAATAGACCGTTCTCATAATGTTGCTACCAAGTGTGATATATTTACTGTCCATATAAATTATTGTAGTCATATGTTAGAAACAGGTAAAATAATAATTTCATGAGATATTGTGTTTGACCCCTCTTAATTAAGTGATGATTGACTATGGGTGGTGAATAGACTGGTTTGATTGAATTTAATATGGTCAAAATGATTGAGTTATGAGGCTTGTCCAAATGCCATTTAGACTGAAATGGACTAAGAGCCCGTTTGGATTGACTTTTAAAAAGTAACTTTTTAAAGTGCTGGAACTTATTTTAAAAATAAGTAGTTATGTGTTTGGATAAAACTGTTGCAGTTAAAAAAAAAAATTGTTGATGTGTTTGGCAAATAAGTGCCGGTAACACTTTTTTTAATCAAAATATCTGAAATACCCTTTAAGCTGTTAACATGATAAAAAGTTGATTAATTTAAGGTTTTTATACTTAAAAAAAAATTAAAACAAAATAAATTTATATTTTACATCCATAAGTAATAATATTTTCCTATCATTCACATATTTCTTTACCACCACAAATTATTTATAAGAGGAATAATAATAATAATAATTATTATTATTATTATAAAAAAAAATAAAAAAAAATAATAATAAATAATAAAATAATAATAATAATAATAATAACAATAACAACAATAATAATAACAATAATAATAATTAAAAAAAAATGCAGTGACTATGTCCGACTAAAAATTTATATCTATGCCGGATAACTAACTTCTCTTTTATATAGAACATGAACGGATCTAAGTTTTATTTAAATATAGAAGAATTTTAGTATGGCTTCTCGACTTGGTTCTAAGATTGAGGTACAGTCGGATCTAGTACTACTTTTATTGGCTTTGTCTTTGTAACTCCGTCTGATAAGCCGTGGTTTTTAGCCCGAAATTGAGTTTGATAAGTAGGGCGTCTGATACCCGGTTAGAACTATCAGACACATGAGCTCAATAAAAGTATGTATTAGCTTCTTGACAGGCTTTTTGCTTGGGTAAAATAATTAAACCACGCAGTCTGAGAAACTATGTTAAAATTTTTGTGTATTTCGATTCTTATGTAGTTGGACTACCTCTAAGGATATTGACTTGCCTGATCTATGACTGGGC
Organism: Solanum gracilifrons; assembly: GCA_029582605.1. NCBI lineage: Eukaryota > Viridiplantae > Streptophyta > Magnoliopsida > Solanales > Solanaceae > Solanum > Solanum gracilifrons. The sequence goes on from JAJOOH010016998.1 coordinate 8,208, forward strand.
GGACCACCACCAGGTCAGTGATCCTGTATCGTTGGTATAATAATAATAATAATAATAATAACAATTAAAAAAAAAAAAAAAAAAAATAAAAAAAAAAAAAAAAAAATAATAATAATAGATGTTAGGGTTAATTCAATATAATAATAATAATAATAATAATAACAATTAAAAAATAAAAAAAAATAAAAAAAATAATAATAATAATAGATGTTAGGGTTAATTCAATATGGGCAATTTGGGAATTGTATAAAAGAATTAAGGGCAAAAAGGTAATATACTTGGTCAACATAAAAGGGCTTTTAAGTTAAAAAAAAGAAAAGAAAGGGAAAACTACATAAATGGGCCATAAATCTAAAATAATTACAAGTTCATACCCAAATTCAAAGTAATTCCTGAAATACTCATTCTCTCAAAAATAATTGCAGTCCATACCCCCTTTAAGTGATACTAAATCGGTATCATATACTGTATTGATATCATTAAGGTTGATAATTTCGCTTAACTGATACAAAATCAGTATATACATATTGTATTGGTATCATTAAGGTTTCTTGTTCATAAATTACTTATTAGTCAATGATACTATAAGAGTATATATGTATATTGTTGTGGTATCATTAAGATTTCTTTTCACAAACTACTCATTAGTCAATGATACTATAAGTGTGTGTATATATATATCATTAAGGTTTCTTGTTAAAAAATTACTCATTATATATATATTCTTATAGTATCATTGACTAATGAGTAATTTTTTAACAACAAACCTTAATGATACCAATACAATATATATATACTGATTTAGTAACAATTCAGGGAAATTATCAGCCTTAATGATACCAATACAGTATATATGATACTGATTTAGTATCAGTTAAGCAAAATTAGTAAATGGGGTATATAGTGTAATTATTTAGTGGGGTATGAATGTAAAGGGATATATGTTTGTAATTATTTTTCTTTTATGGGGGTATTTGCTTATTTTCCCAAAAAAAAAAAGCTCCCCTCACCTAGCTTTTAGCTTTTGGCTTAAAATAAGTCATTTCTAACTTAAAATAAGTCCCCGTGATAATTGTCAAACACTCTAATAAGTCCTCTAAGTTGTCATTGCCACCACCATCTTCACAGTTATTGCTTTCACCCAAGCTTTTAAACTCTCACGTAAAAAACTTTTAAAAACCAATCAAATCAATTAAATATGAAATGACATGTATTTATGTCACTAAAAAAAAAGGATTTGGATCAAATTTGAAAAATATCAAATTAGGTTTAAATCAAATCCAATTGAACTCCCAAATGAGAATATTTTTATTTTATTTTATTTTTATTTATAGATCCTTTAATTATCAATCAATTACATTGATTCTTCCTCATCTTCCCTAGAGAATCTGCATGTGTTCCTTATCCCTTTTTCCCTCCCCTCACTTTTTTTAGTTTGTTTTCAAGTTTCTCTTTCTTCGGCCAGCGAAATGCCACACCAGCAGCCACCACCGTCGCCACCAGCAAAAACCCCTCCCCCCAATCTACCTTTATTCTCATAGTGAGGTCGACGACAACAACAACAAAACCTTGCGGTTGTACTGCTTCGACTAGCGAGCTCCGACGAAGAAAGCAAAACCTTGATGAAACAATTATTAGTTTGTTTTTCGGTTTTACGACGAGCAAAGAGCGAATATCACTATTCATCTTTGTTCCTCACAATCCAATTTTGATGGACTTTGGTGTTTAAAGTAATGGTGAAGTTACTTTAGAAATTTGAAGGAATTGGGAGAAGAAATTACTTTAGGATTTGAAGAAATTGAGAGAGTATAGGAAAAAGGGGAAAGGAATTACAAAAAAATCTCCACGTGTCAAACGTGTGAAATGCACAGGTCAACATAGATGTGGTTGTGGCTTTTTACCGGTGTAATTATTTCAACTTTAAGTAATTCAGGGGGTGATAGGACTCCCGTAAAGTAAAAGTGTGTAGTTGAAAATTCGAATATAGAGTAGGGGAGCTTTTGGCCATTTTCTCTTAGTAAATAAATGTGTTGTTGGCTTGTCCAAATGTTACTTGGGCTTAAATGGACTAAAATGCAGGTCATAATCTAATCGATCCAACTTTTAATAAGTTTTAATTATTTTATTTGTTATTTTTCAATTTTTCGTATCTTATAAAACTATTATTTTTCTTTATTGTGACTATATAATATATCGAAAAAAATAAAATATTTTTACAAGATTTCTCATTAATCAATTTGGATTCGATATTAGCCCAAATTATTTTATTTGTTATTTTTCAATTTTTAGTGTCTTATAAAACTATCATTTTTCTTTATTATGACTATATATAATATATCAAAAAAAATAAAATATTTTTTTATTTTTAACAAGATTTCTCATTAATCAATTTGGATTCGATATTAGCCCAAACTTAGATGGGGGCTAAAATGAATAGGTCAATAATCAACCAACGCGTGAAAGGATTGTGTTATCCTAATTTCATGGACAAATTTCTCCATGTCTAATTGGGCCACTTGATCTTGAATTATAGGTAATTTCAAGGCAGGGCTATGGCAAAACGTCCTAAGATTCATGTGTGAGGCTTATTTCTGTGAGACTTACGCCTTAAGCGTCCGATTGTACACCTTAAGCGCCAGACTATATGCCCTAAACACACTCAACGCCTAACAGATCTTACTAAAAATATGTGTAAATTCTTTAGTTAATGTTGTTGACCCTCATAATTCTTTAATAAATGAATGATACTTAGTACTTAGTAGCAGTTTTTCATCAATAAAAATATGAAGATTGAGGTTAACTCAAATAACAAGTCGTAGTATCGTATATTTACTATTAGATAATATCGCGAGGATGATTATTATTTAATCTTTCTTTTGAAAATACCTAGCCAAAATAAACATAGTTACCTTTTATTGGTCTTCATGTTTTTTCATATGCATCAAAATTATCATATTTTATTATTTCACTCTATTTGAAAATAATTTTATTTGTATTCATGATGGAGTGATGTTTCTATTATAATATTAATAAGTTTTATTGATTATTTTCGTTTAGGGAGGTAAATTGCATAGAACAATAGTTATATATTTTAAAGAATTATGATTCTTTTATTATTTAAAAGTTAAGATATTAAAGTTGATTTGCTTCTCATAATAATTTTTATATCATTATATTATTTATATTTGTAAATTCATGTTAGAAGTTTTATTTTCTATAAATTTCCTTAATAATGCTTCAACTATTTCAAATTATTGATGTATTTTTACAATATTGTGTTTTTATGTTATTTTACTATATTATAAATTAATATAAAGACCCATGGGGTTTACGCCCTATGCCTCATAGCTTACGTCTCGCCCTATGCTAAGTAAAATGCCCCGCCTCATGCTCCCGCCTTTTAAAACACTGATTAAATTTTTCCAACTAATAATTAACAAATTTGAAATTTGATAATTACTTTGCGAAATGGGGACAAACAGATATTAAGAATTATGAGTGTCCGTCTAAAAAAAAATTTCATGAAATGTTTAAAATTTTCTTATGAATTTGATCTATTAAAAGAATAGCTTAGTTAATTTGTTTGTTATTTTTTTAGAGCAAACAGTAAAAATTTCACTAGTTTTGAATCTAATTACGTTTTTTCACTTTAATTTTTGAAATTACCTTATGTACCACATTTATATCACCAGATACATATATCTAGTGACTCAAATACATGTATTTCGGATACATGCATGCCAAATTAGGTGTAATTTGTTTCAGATACATCGTCTTCTAATGTGATTCACATGTATGTGGATATGCTAACTCTCTCGCTCACCTCTCTCCCTATGTCTTTGTATTTCAAAATGTATCTGGTATTAAATATACATGTATCTAGTATGATTCATATGTATTTGAGATATACTAACTCTCTCACTCGTCTCTCTACTATCTCACTTGCGTCTCTCCTAAAATATAATGTTTATTTCAAGATGGAATGAGTGAGGCGAACAATAATTTGTATAATAGATTCTAGTTTCTGCTTTTGTTGAAAAGTTTTGGTATTCGAAGAACGAGGAAGAAGATACAAGAAATGTGCAACTTGGTTGAACACAAAATAAAATGTAAGAGATTAATAAATAAATAAGGTAATAAGCTATAATTATTTTCAAAATAACTTAAATTTGAAATTTCACCAATTCCATCCCGTTTTATATTGTCATGAAACTGCATGACCTATGTAAATATGTTAGCGATTGAAATGGCGTAATTATTTGTGAAATTCATTTATTCTAGTTTTTTTTTTTTGGATAATGCTAGTAATTAAGGAATGAGGAAGAAAATACACACGAAATATCAATTTGTTTAAATTTTTAAAATAATTATGTGGAAGACAGCGCAAGTTGTTTGAATGCAAGATATAATAATTTATTTTTTTTGATTCAATAGAACGGGTGTGCAAAAATTGAACCGATCGGTAAACTGAATCGAAAAAAGTGTTATTGGGTTAACAATTATTTAATGGTTTTATAAATAAAATTATTGGATTATCGGTTCGATATTAGTTTTTTAATAGGAAAATTTGTATGAAATAGCAAACTATTAATTCAAATTAAATGTTATAGCCATAGTTAATTTTATTTGTAATTCGCAGCAAACATTCCATTTTTTTTGCCATCTGATTTGGTATACAATTAGCCAATTTCGATATATAATTAGTCATTTTATACATTTTGGTATAAAATGCGTTTGTGTTTGTATAATGCGAGAGAAAAGTATATATACAAATACAAATACATATATTTTCGTCCTATACACTTATAATTATACAAATACAGATCTTATTATACAAATTACAATGTATAAATGAATTTATACAAAACTGAATAATTTGTATAAAATTGAATGTATCAAGCGAATTATACAAATTAAAAGCTCCATAACAAACATAAAATTTGCTATGAAGTGCAATTATGCAAACTATAGCTATAACATACAAATATGATATTTATTTTTGTTATATGTGAAAGTTGCTCTTTTTAATATTGAGTTATTGGGTTAACCAATAACCCATTAAGAATATAAGAATTTACTATTTTAATTTTTAGTCATGCATAAATATCAAACAAAAAATATTAATATAATCATTATATTAGATTATAACTATAAGGATCCTACACAATTAACATTACTTAACTCTGACATCTGCATTTACCCTTTAGATTTTAGTATTACTTTGGTCTTTATTGTTGCAATTTAGTTTGATTTGTTTGTATATCTGTATATCTGATTTGTTTCGATGTATATCTGTATTGCGTCAAATTATTGGACAAGTCATATATTTGATTTGAGCGCATTTTCTTTTTGATTAAACCGAAAATCGATAACAAATATCTTATTGGTTTGATTATCAATTTAACATATTTAAAACCAAAAAACAATAAACCAAACTGATAATACTTAAAACCAAACCGATCGATATACCCCTTAATAAAATCACTTTAAAAGAAACAGCTTGGCAAATCTTATATAAACATAGAGTAAATATATGAAGAAAAGTGGCATAGTTATGCGAATAATAATTTAAAATTCAAGCTTTAAACAATTTCCAAATTAAACTTGAGAGAATATTAAAATTAAATACCACTTAACACCTTTCATCATTCACTTTTCCATCATCAAATAGCCTTCCATTAAAAGTCCAAAGTAATTTCTTATCTTTATGTTAAAACTCAAAGTCATACTAATAGTCCCTCATGTTTGTAATATTAATACACTGTCCTTTCAAATAATTGTCTATTTTTTAACATTGATTTTATCCATTTATGTATAAGATATTTAATTGTCTTTCAATATATAAAGTAGAAATAATAATTCTATTTGAGAGAAGGTCAAAAGAAGAATACCTTGTTTTGTTTGGTAAAAATATTATTACAGCTAAAATCAAGAGGTTAATCACCTCAATCTCACGTGCAATAGCATAAAATTTTCCTTTCTTGCAAAGTCATATGTCAATGTGTTCTTAGTTTAACTGCAATAATATTTCTACAAATAAAACAAGATATTTTTCTTCTCACCTTCTCTACGTAGGGTTATTATTTCTACTAAATATATAAAAAGACGATTGAGCATTCCATACATAAAATTATGGATAAAACCAACTTTAAAAAATAGACAAAAAATTGAGAGAGGATTAAAAATGTACCAATATTACAAACACGAGGAATTACTAGTGATCCATATAAAAGCTCAAGCATGACTTTGAGTTTTAACCAAGAAATAAGAGGCTATTTTGGGCGTTTTCTCGACTATATACGTCGAAAAGGGGAATAAAAATATTATTTTGAGTGTAGTGTTCAGTATTTAGCACTTTGTGGCGGGAAGTGAGCAGATCGTCGGTAAACAGCAGCGGCGGCCGGCTACATCGGAGATCGGAGATGGGTAGTTTGGGGCAGCTTCCAGTTTGGGCATCGAAGCCTTGTATCATGGGTATTGACGAAGCTGGTCGCGGTCCTGTTTTAGGTACTTTCCCCCTTATTGTTACGAGTTCATATCTACTATTTATTGTAATTTTAGTGGATTGTTACACATTATTCTATACTCTTTCCGTCCCAATTTAAGCTTGACTGTGTTAAAATGTGATTAGTTGGAGAAGAAAGCTACAAAGTAGAGAAGATATGTGTGAAAGCTTTTCTCAAAACTGTACAAGGCACTGATTATATAGAGTTAATGAGCTTAGATTCAGCTCATTCTAACCAACTGCTTAATTAATACAAATTGTGTAGGCTGAAATGTAACAGGGAACTTCAGGGGATTGCTGTGCAATTAGTCAGTTCCTCAACCGACTGGACACGAAATTTAAGAAATAAAAGGAGACTTTTGAATGTTGTGATTTAAAATTGAAAATGTGTGTACTCCTTTAAATCTTGTTGTATTAAACGTGTCTAGTTGGATGTTGTAATTGGAAAACTTACTAAATATAGAAAGATACTGTCTTTATGAGACAAACCAAAATGTAAAGTAAGACGTTTAAATTGGGGCGGAGGGAGTGTTCCGCATGGAAAGTAGTGGGTACATGTTTAAATCCCAGCTAAGACAAAAACAAGGTGATTTCTTCCAAATGTCCCAGGGTTGGTGGACGGAGTTACTTGGTATTTGTTGCTAGTGAGGGTAATGGATATCCCGTGTTATTAGTTAAGGTGTGCCCGAACTGTCCGGACACCATGGTTATCAAAAGAAAAGATAAGTAGTTCATCTGCATTCACTTTGTATCTGTTTTTAACTCTCTGTATGCATGTTTTCATATGATTTACAGGGCCAATGGTCTATGGATGCCTGTATTGTGCACGCTCATACCAGAAGACTCTTTCCACCTTACAGTTTGCAGGTAATTAATTAAAGACTTGTACTTCTTTTGAATTATTTTAGTTTTATTTTGGTATCTTAGCTCACACTATCAGTCTGAATACCAACTAAAGGAGGATAGATAATTGTGCTAGATTGGAAGCAGAGTAAAAGTAGTCAATGTATGATGAATCCTCACATATTGAATATGTTGTGTCAAGATGTACTCTCCTAGGCCTGATCTATTATCAGTGCGGGGATTTGATGTTAGATAGGAAAGGATTCAAGTCCAAATAGAGCAGAATGGATATTTAAGATTTTCATATAGTCTACGTCAATTACTTTGGATTGAGGTGTAATTGTTGTTGTTGTTGTTGTGTTTGCTCCGCCTTCACTCTTTGATTTTTGTTGGATTTGGATTCGTGTATTTTCTTTAAGGATGCATTCAATGTTTTAGTTGTTTATATTTGTTTTTTGGCATGTTGGAGTTGCCTACTATCGTTCTTGGTGATGTAGGGTCTGATTTTCTAATCTTTTCCATTATAAGGAAAGTAGTCAACTTATGATCTGCTTGGGAATTGGCTTATGCGGGAAAAAAAAATGTTAAAGAATGAAAGTGAATAGTAGTCAGCCAACTAAATTCATTGTTTCATTTGAATGTCCAATGAAGATCATTTCTAAAATGTTGTCTCTTTCTTTCTGAATTACCTAATTCGGATCTCTTCAGTCCCATATTTTGTTCCTGTTATACATGAGCGACTGAACCTTTCTCATTGCTTCTTGAGACTTCTGGGGTTTGTTTAACTTCTCTCGACTTTAGCGAAAGTGAGAAATTGAAACCACATAGAGGTGTTGCATGAAGAATTATGCGACTGCCTTTTTTGAAGTGTAAAGTTGATTATTTTAGTTTTTACGGAAAATCCTCAGCTGGGTGAATTTAACAAAAAAAAAGCTATGTATCCTGATTAAAATGTGTTAGAAAAAAATATTGTATGACTGGCATAAGCTATCATGTTGTTTTCTCTACATATAACAAGTTGCAAATTTCTCTTCATGTTCATGCATACTCAGTTTTTTTTAATGATATATTACAGACTCGAAGACTTTGAAAGAAGAGAAGAGGGAAGAACTATTTGAGGAATTAAAGACAAATAAATCCATCGGATGGGCTGTTGATGTGATAGATCCTAGAGATCTCTCAGCCAAAATGTTAAAGAAGTTTGTACAAAACTCTCTCTGGTTTACCATACTCCAATTTTATCAATTCTTCACATGAGTACTCTTTTCTTCTTTTTGACAGAAACAAAATAAATCTTAATGAAATATCACATAATTCTGCCATTGGCCTCGTGAGGAAGACACTGGAGCTTGGTGTTCTTTTAACTGAGGTAAGACTATCTTATTTTGAGTTCAATAGACTTGCTACCCTTCAAGATGGGTATGCTGCTGTCACCACCCAAAACGAGTCATGAGTGGCACCCACACTTAATCTTTTAGGTGGGCGAACCAACGAATGCAAACCCCAACTTATATTAGTTTTTCAATTTATGCACTACGACAATAATGCGGAAACTCAAACCTTATTAAAGTGAGAAATAAAAATCCTCTAGAGTCTATTACATATTGTTTCCCAAAACATGAAAGTCATTACATCAAGGACATCTAATCCCAAATACTAAATCTGAGAGTATCAAAGAAACCATAAAAAATGAATAAAATAGTTTGTGTTTGATAACTAATGACATCATGCCTTGACCGAGAGTAGTGGTGGCAAATGGACGGGTTGGGTCAAATTTGGGTGGGTTGAAAATGGGTCAACATATAATGGGTAATAATTCAACCCGCCCATATTTGATATGGGTAAAAAAGGATTGGGTAACAAATGAGTTGGGTAAAATACTAGTTTACCCATATTTTCATTTGTAAATAGTACTCTACTTAAGAATTCAACATGGAGAAAATATTTTAGTCTTTTTTTGGATGAAAAATGTTGAAAATGCTTCATTTAGTTTTATTGTATTATAAAAGTTAAGAAAAAATCATAACTTCTCAATATAAAATAAATTTATGTAATAACAAGGGGAAAATATTTTTAATTTCAAAGTAAATGAATAGTTGCATTTTAGGACAAAAACATGCTTAATGCACTTTAAGCAATGTCAATACTAATGCATGATTTGCTTATTTTACACTATTATTTATTATCCAATATAAACTTGAAAAAATAAAAAAATATAATTATAATTAACAAAAGAAATGTACATTTAAATATATTTTTTGAAGGGGCAAAGACTTCACATTTTCAATTATAGAGAAAAATAATTAGTTCTATAGAAAAACATAAAAAGGAAGAGAAGTTACAATTTTTTTAGTGATATCATGAATTTTGAGTGAATAAAAGTTAGAAGTTTAATCCATTTGGCTAATCCATACTTTACTCATATTTTACTCATATTTTACCCATGTAAAAAGTCACTCACCCAACCCATTAAAATATGGACGGGTGGGGCGGGTTACCAAAATATGGGTTCATTTTACCGGCACTAACCGAGAGAATCCAACACGAGCTAGAAGGAATAGCTCATCCTAGAATCAAATGTGTTGGAGACTGGCTAAAGCGGAGGGTGAGTCGAAGTCGCTGGTACACTCACTGCACTCCACAAAAGTCACAAGGCAAAACCTATACACCTTCTCAACTAGCACAGACTCACCAACAAGAGTAGAAACACGAATAGGCATGCCAAGTAAGTCAAAATGCAAATCAAGTCCATTAGCTAACAAGGAAGATACATAAAAAAAAAAGTGGATCCAAGATCAAACAATACGGAAGCCATGCAATTGTAGACCAGAAGAGTACCTGTGATAGTATTGGATGCCTCTGCACTCCCGGGGAAAGCATAACAATGGGCTCTGTTGCTTGTCTGACCATTGCCCTTGCCGGGCTGCGCTCTAGTAGTTCCAACCTACCCGCTACCCCGGTCGGAGTGGTGACCACCACGTCCTCCAGAATGACAACCTCTACCAAAACCGTCCCTACCTCTTAACTGTTGGGGCTTTGTAACCCTGATCATACCGAGCCTAACTCTGTTCGAACAATATTTCCTGATATGTCCAACCTCACCACATCTATAACAAGTTCTGGAGTTGAGAGTAGGTCTCTTTGAAGACGAAGAAGACTGAAGATACCTACCAAACTTAGAAAAGGGTTGATTGGTATGTGACGGATCCTCAGCTGAAACCTGTAATGAAGATTGAGTAGGACGGGATGGATTACCCCTAGAACTCTGCCCTCTGGAGTAAGAACCACTAAACTTGCCTCCGTTACGAAACTTTTTGAACGTTGTCACCTTGGTGAAGTTATCTAGCTTTACCCCCTCTACCTCTATCACAAATCAACCACTTTTGAAAAAAATTGCAAAAGCATCCTCCTATAAAGTTGGAATCCGCAAATCTGGCCTCAATCCCTTCACAAAGCGGCGAATCTGCTCTTGTGGACTGAAGCAAACTGAGTAGCATACCTGGATAAATCACGAAATTTGGCGTCATAGGCTGCATCAAACATCTTTCCTTGCTCTATAATCAGGAACTCATCTCTCCTCAAAGTTCGGGGTATATACTTCTCCATGAGGTAATGCCTTTGCGCACTGAGCATGAGGTCTCATGCTCTAGCTTCTTCATGGAGAAGTATATACCCCGGACTTTGAGGAAAGATGAGCTCCTGAATATAGAGCAAGGAAAGATGTATGTTGCGGTGTATGAGGCCAAATTTTGTGCTTTATCCAGCTATGCTACTCAACTTTGCTTCAGTCAGCGAGAGCGAAATCGCCGCTTTATAAAGGGATTGAGGTCAGATTTGTGGATTCCAGCTTTACAAGTGGTTGCTTCTGCAAAATCGTTTTAGGAAATGGTTGATTTTGTGATAGAGGTAGAGGGGGTGAAGCCAAATGACTTCGCTAAGGTGACAACATTCAAGAAGTTCCGTAAGGGAGGCGAGTTTAGTGGTTCTTACCCCAGAGGGCAAAGTTCTGGGGTTGTCCATCCCGTCTTATTCAATCTTCATTGCAGGTTTCAGCTGAGGGTCTGTCACATTCCAATCAACCCTTTTCTGAGTTTGGTAGTTATCTTTGGTCTTCTTCGTCTTCAAAGACACCTACTCTCGACTCCAAACCTTGTTATGGATGTGGTGAGGTTGGGCATATCAAGAACTATTGTTTGAGGCAGAGTCAGGCTCGATATGATTAGGGTTACAGAGCCCCAACATTTAGAGGCAGGGATGGTTATGGTAGAGGTTGTCATTCTGGAAGACGTAGTGGCCGCCGGGTTGAAACTACTAGAGCGCAACCCGGCAGGGGCAATGTTTAGACAAGCAAGTTGGGGCTGCTTGACGCTCTTCTCCTTTCGAGTGAATTGAATTACTTCGGCTCGGATGCCTTTGATCAAATGGATACAATGCCCATTGGTATGCTTTCTCCAGGAGGGCAAAGGCATCCGATGTTGTTATCACAGGTACTCTTCTGGTCTGCAATCACATGGCTTCCATATTGTTTGATCCTGGATCCGTTTTTTCTTATGTATCTTCTTTGTTAGCTAATGGACTTGATTTGCATTGTGACTTACTTGACATGCCTATTCGTGTTGCTACTCCTGTTGGTGAGTCTGTGCTAGTTGAGAAGGTGTATAGGTCTTGCCTTGTGACTTTTGTGGAGTGTACCTTCGACTTGCCCTCAGCTTTAGCCAGTCTCCAGCACATCAGAGTGAGTTATTCCTTCTAGCTCTTGTTGGATTCTCTCGGTCATGGCATGATGTCCTAGTTTTCGGACACAAACTATTTTATTCATTTATTATCGTTTCTTTGATACTCTCATACTTAGTATTTGGGAATTAGATGTCCTTGATGTGATGACTTTCAGGTTTTGGGAAACGATATGTAATAGACTGTAAAAGATTTTTATTTCTTACTTTAAAATTAGATTTGAGTTTCTACATTATTGTTCTAGTGCATAAGTTGGTGTTTGCATTCGTTGGTTCACCCGCCTAGAAGGTTAAGTGTGGGTGCCACTCATTAATCGTGAAAAACTTGGTATCAACGCAAAATTATGTAGATTTGATTATTCTAGAGATGGTTGACTTTGATATAATTCTGCACTGGCTTATGTTTTCTTTTAGCAAAAGGGGAAACTTAATAACAGATCCATTAACAGGTGTATGTTTAACTTAGTTTCTCCCTGTTTTTACCGAAAATGTGTATGCATCTGCTACCACTCCACCAACAAAATAAGGAGGGAAGAATGAGTAAATCTGATTTCCTGTTCCTTTTTCTCTAGTTGGCATACATCAGGCTTTCTCTTGTCTCACAGGATAGACCCCTTTATGTGACTATTAAGAGAAGAATCACTGAAATAAATCAGCTACAGGAACTATACTTCAATTATCCTTGCTATTTTAACCAAAATATCAATCAATCAGCTAGATGAACAACCCCAAACTAGTTGAGTTCTGCTATGGGAATCCTGCATAACCCATTTTGAGGATTCAACATAATTGGACTATTTTTGTGTTGTTCATTATCTGGGTTTGAGACCAACTATACTACGCATAGCTCACATTGGCGAAGTTATTCTAACCAGACTATGTATGACATAATCTGCCTCCAGATATCTACAGGCTATCTTTTTCTTAATTGACAAACAAACATGCCAACTTCTGAAATTCAACCTTTAGTCAGTTTTCTGTACCTGATAGATGAGGCTCTGATGTTCATAACATACTGCTGCAATGGAACTCTTTTGGGTCAAATTTAAGACCAGACCAAAGTTTTTGCAGCTTACCTAGCTCTCAGCAGCTCCAAGCTTAACCTAGAGTCCTATATCTTTTGTCCACATATACTTTTTTTTTTTTTTTGATAACCGAGAAATTCGTCTGTGACCCGCCATTTGGACCAATCACAGCCTTCTAAACTCGGTGGATAGTGGGCCCGCTCCTCTACCCTTCTCCACTTAAATACCAGGCTTCGCTTTGCATGGTGTGGGGCTTGAACTTGCGACCTAAGCCACAAATCCTCCACCTTTTGCCACTACTTGTCAGACCTCAATTTCTAAATATACTATTTAGAACTCAACATTCTCCTCTATAGGTATGTGCTTGTCGTGTTCTCTCTGCCACAGACCACTACTTTGATTTTGGTTATCACATTTCATACCTTTAGTCTTATTAGTATACTGTATAAGTTGCCCATTTTCCTGGATGGCTGTGTACTTCACTAAAAAGCAAATAGGAAAAGAGTAGACTTGATGGCTTTTCAAATACTGAAACTGATAGCATTCACTCCATCCGTTCCAATTCAAGTGTCTTAGTTTGACTGGCATGGAGTTTAAGAAACGAAATGAGACCTTTGAATCTTGTGATCTTAATAAAAGATGTGTTTAGTTTTTTAAATCTTGTAGTCTTAAACTTGTCATGTAGATTGTTGGAATTGGAAAACTTATTAAGTATAGAAAGAAGCCACGCTTTTTGGGACAAAATAAAAAGGAAAGTAAGACACTTAAATTGGGACGAAGGGAGTACAGATCAATTATATAATTTATTCCGCAAGTTATTTTAGACATTTTCAGAAGCAATGCACTAATGAATCCCTTTCAGGTTTATGTGGATACTGTTGGTGATCCTGAAAAGTACAGAGTGAAGCTATCTGAAATATTTCCAGCAATCAAATTTGTTGTTGCAAAAAAAGCTGACAGTCTTTACCCCGTCGTAAGTGGAGCCAGTATTGTTGCAAAGGTGACATGACATCTGCCACTTTGTTTCGCTCTATTTATCTCCCTTGTAAAATTAGAATCTGAATTCATAATTCTTAATGTCATTATGAGTCATCTTTCAGGTTACTAGGGACCGAGCCTTGCGGGATTGGGTGCTTGATGAAACTGCTGAGAACATGCAAAGGAACTTCGGATCTGGATATCCTGGAGGTAGTGTTTAACTTAGTTAAAATTGGGATTATATGTTGCTAGATTCTAACATCTTACTCAAAATGGAAGGGGCAATTTGACATCCATTTTTGTCTGTAGATCCTGAGACAAAAGCTTGGCTGGATAATCACAAACATGCAGTTTTTGGGTTCCCAACCTTGGTCCGTTTCAGCTGGGGAACATGTAATGCATACTCCAAGGATAATGTCGAAGTAGTATGGTGAGTCCATTACTAACCTCCATAAAACATTTGACTCTACTAAATTTTGCTGGATCCTTGTTTTCAAAATCTCATTGTTTTACTTTCACCTCAAGTCCTTTTGTGTGGCGTGTTTTAATAGGGAGTTGGAACTTGGAAATGAGTGAGAACTTAAACGTTGTTTTTCCAACTGCAACAGAAGCAAGTTCAAAACTTCACATCATATTGCTATTAATGTTTAATGTGAATCTCTTTTATGTTATTTCCATAGGGAATCTGATGCCAATGATGAAGATGAACCCAACGGAAGAGCTAGTAAGCGGCAAGTGAAGCTAACTAATATTGGTTTCACAGGTGTAAAGAGGAAAAGTGAAGATATTGAGTCAAATGGGAAAGGCCGTTGCAAATTCTTCCAAGCTCGTAAACTTGAGCTCCTCTCACAGTTCTGAAGTACACAATTCTCATTTACTGATAGAATGTGAAATGTTGCTTCAAAACCAAATTCATCTGGCATTAACTAGAACAGGATGGTGATTAGATTAGTTAGTTATATACCTGCTAGCTAATCGAAAAAATGTTTACCAGATTTGTAACACGATTAATATGATAAACATCTTTTAAGGATTATTCATACATGTTCTCCCTGGTTCCCACAGTTTTTTGTACTTGCAGCAACTAGAATATCTTCTGCTCATCATCTCGTTTTTCATGTAATCACTTAAATTATGTGTTATTTCATGGGTATCAATCATTAGTGTCTGATTTATCTTCCTACATTGCCTCTAGATTTATAACTCCTCAGATGCAAAAGATAGTTCCACCTGATGGAAGAGTTCTGCACTCTTGCTTAAGTTTATGTTATGCATTTAAATTGAAATGTTTCATGTTTACATCTTTGGTGGTGGAGCCAGAATTACATCAATCTTTGGTGAAGTCGAAAGAGATTCAACATCTATTGCTTTGTTATTATGATTTCCAACACACATTTCTAAATAAATACTGAATCTACACAAAAGTTACTGAATTCTCGAAAACACATACCCAAAGTTCTAGATCCTCCTGTCTATCAGATCCAGCTTTATTTCAAAAGATTACATAATACAAATGTAAACACCAAGAACAATAAGAGAAGTACCAAAAAGAGCAAGACCAACACGAGTTTCTTCACCAAGAATCAATCCAAAAACAGCAGTAGCAGCAAACGTGGTGGCATTCGTAACGGGAACAGCTAAAGAAATTGGTGTATCACTTAGAATTGCAAAGAAAGTAGCTGATGCAGACAGATTTAGAAGAAATGGCAATGAATATTGCCAAATCAACAGAAGTTTGAGCCAATTTTGTAGAGTGGTGAGTACTGGGTGTTGGGGTGTGTTTGGTTGAGGTAAAGATTTGATGGTTTCGTCCCATTTGATTGCCCCTTTTCGCATCAAAGCATTTGTTGCTCCCCAAACAAGGCCTACTGTTATCATCTTCTCCACTTCTCCGATCATCTTTTCCCCTCAATTTGTGATTTTGGATTTTGGGAGCAATTCTCTTTTTAATTGGATCTCAATTGAATATTTGTCCGTAATAATTTATTTATTTTTAAAAAGTTCATTGTCAACATTCTGAACGTATGTCACCTAAGTTTTAAATTTTAACTATTGACTAAACAAGTTCATTATCTTAAAACTAGTAAAATTATCCGTGCTTTGCGCTGGAATTTATTATCATAGAATTTATAAAATAATACTTGAAACCTATCAGTCATTAAAACTAAACACAATATTATCTTACATACAAGATTACGTAGTAACAAACATTAATAATGTAAAGGAAAATGAAAATTATTACATCTTATCATTTATCCTTAATAACATAAGTATAAATTAATAATTAATAACTGTAAAAATACATACCAGGATTTGTAACATAAGCAATGGTGTCAGTGAGCCACACAACATGAGCAAAGTACACAAATATTTAATTGTGAAGAAGAAGAAGAAGAGGTTCAGAATTTTTGTTGTTTTAAAATGAGAAAAATCTCTCTATTTATAGACAACAAAGGGTAGTGTGAACAAATGTTTATTGTGCCTTATCGAAAAGGTTACAACTATTTGGAAAAGTTGCAACCCTTCGAAAAGGTCACAACCTTTCATAAAAGTCACAACTTTTCATAAAAGTCGCAACTCTTCATTAAAGTCGCAACTTTTCATAAAAGTCGCAATTATTTATTGAAGTCGCAACTCTTCATAAAAGTCACAACTTTTCATACAAGTCACAACTCTTCATTAAAGTCGCAACTCTTCATAAAAGTCACAACTTTTCATGAAAAGAAAAGGCTAGTTTTGGAAATAAATAAATTAAAAGAGAATTCTAGTTTGTGGTGGCGTCACATAGGCGGGCATAAGGTATTCTTTTATATATGATATATGATATATGAATTGATATATGATATCCTGAACGCCTAACACAACTTTTTACTATAAAGACGGAATTTATGATCAATTGAATAAATTCACTATCTTGAAATATTTTGAACATACGTCACCTAAGTTTTCAATTGAACTGAACACCACCTAAGTTTTAACTTTTGGTTATAAGACAATTTCTGATCAATTGAACAAGTTCGCAATCTTAAATATTATAAATGTTTGTCATATAAGCAAAAGTTAATTAATTTTTTTTTTGAAACGGAGGCTTCTTTTAATTAAAAAATATTAATAAAATTAGCAGGGTCAAAAATAAAAAACACCGGATTACTCATCTATCATAGGC
This sequence comes from Solanum gracilifrons, assembly GCA_029582605.1. Taxonomy (NCBI): domain Eukaryota; kingdom Viridiplantae; phylum Streptophyta; class Magnoliopsida; order Solanales; family Solanaceae; genus Solanum; species Solanum gracilifrons. The sequence continues at coordinate 25,458 of JAJOOH010016998.1, forward strand.
CCATTTTAAAGCTATCCACAAAATTCATTTTAACATCTTTACTCAGTCTTATAAAGCTGTTACTGAAAAACTCAAAACACAAACTTCAAAAATTTGTTTCCAAGTGAAGTATAAAGAATTCAACAAACAAGAGCTAAGTAAAGATCATCCAAACATAAACATAATCCATGTTCTCAAAATCCTCATTAAGTATTTAGCCAAAATGTGTATTTAAATCCCAAGAGAATGTTGGAAAATCAGTGCCCTCACAAAATCGGATACAAAGTACACGCGAGCAGCAACCGTTGCACCTAATGAAACATAATGTAAAAGATAAGTGAGTTCAATCCAGTATGAATCCTTCTAAATCCAACAATCTTGTCTCTACGCCAACTTGTGTGAAGAGAAGAAACACTGATATCCAAAGTATATCAGTGGGATCTGATACTCAGCTCACGGATCTTAAATCAAAAAAGCCATATCAGTTGAATCCCAAAGTATATAAGTATCCTCTTTAGTCAGTCAAAAGACATTTGGAGTTGCACCGGAGTGACTATAATCAAGAAGCCCTCTTAGGAGGTGCCATATTTTTAATGAGAGAAATGGTTGTACCAATTACAAATAATTGCACCACAAATCCTGCAGAACAAGAGCACGGTCAATACATCAACTGTATACAACATATGATGAGAACCAGCTTTGCATCAGGAAGCTTACCTAGTAGGACAACTGCAATCTTCAGAGTTTCCAAACTCGTAAAATTTTGGAAAGCCTATGCAATAACATCATTAGATTATTTTTAGTCAAGCCAAAATGATAACGAGAAATCAAAGACTGAAGCAAATACACAATAATGTCATTAAGAGATCAAAGGAAGAAGAAAATTCACATAAAATCAAAACAACGACCGACTTCTTGCAATTGAGGAAGAAATACCCCAGGTTGACTGGTTCTGAAGGAAGGAAGAAGTAGATACACTGTAAAGATGGTGCTTTGTGTACTCCAATTAAGTATCAAACTTACTGCTTAGTTGCGTTCTTTTATTTCCATCTTAATCAATCTATCAAGCCTTATGCAACCTATTGAGTTGGGTTATCCTCTCTTTTTAACCTTCTTAAGATAAGGGTTGTCAAGGAAGGACTTGTGATATCAACTTATTTATTTTGGACTGCAAATTAACGAGCAACTGACCTGAAAATCATACTAGAGCGACAAAATTTTCCATGGTGTAAATGGAGGAAATAGTTCTATCGATCAGAACATTACTTACAAAGTTAAGAAATATAAGTACTGCTTCTTTCGATTCTAAAATACTAGTTGAAGTCAAGATTGGAAAAAAGTTAGTGGAATTTGAGAATTTGTGAGTGCAAGTTCAAGATTTGAAAAACTTCCCTTCAAATACACCTTGAAACTACAATTTAAAATCTTGAACTTGAAGATTGTTTTCCCTAAGTTTTACATCAAAAACTCAAATACTAACTTCTGAAGAAATTCTAAGTGAAGTTAAGGAATTCAACTCAAGTGCCATTAGATCATCCAAGTAAATCAAGGTTCTCTTAACACAATCATGCCAAAGAACTAAGAGGTCCATATTCAACAACAACAACATACCCCGTGTAACTCCAAAAGTGGGTCTAGGGAGGGTAGAATGTACGCAGCCTTACCCCTATGTTATGGTCCCCGGTTATGGATCTAGTTATGGGACGCTGTAAGATAAATTCTGAAGTTTTCTTTTTTCTACCTATGGTGCTGGTTCGTTAAGAGAGAACCTGCAATCTCTTGAGTTTGAAGTACTCAAAGACTTGAATAATTTTCTCCCCCTTTTTTTTCATACACCAGATAGTTTAAATACAATTCTTATAAAATAACTACCCCTATAAACTAGGACATGACTTCCTAACTTAACTGAAATGAAAGACTGCACTATTACAGGAAAATAACTGCACTATTACAGGAAAATAACTGCTACTAAAGAGAAATTACTGCAGTAACTATTGGATAACTATGGAGTGATAACACCCTACCTTGTAGAAATAGAGAGATTGTTTCTGATAAACACTCAGCTCAAGTAAAGCATCTCAAAGCAGTTTGAAAAAGAGAACACAGAAATGAAAGCAGTAACAATAAAAAAATAATGCTGGAAAGCAGTACATAGCATACACAAAAAAGAACAGTAACAACAATGAACTAATGTGATAACCGAAGCACAAGAAACACAGATGGTAACAGCAATCGACGAACAAGAAACTATGAGAATAGTGCTAAAATATAAAGCCTATTTAGCATATTTCTGTCGTAGATACATTTCTGTCTAATACAATAGCTAAGCATCATTTTTCTAGTTGGAATGAATAACCACATAACCATACCTCCAATTGGAGATTGCTCATAGCAAGATATGCCACAGACAGCAGGATTGCCATCGACGACCCAAAGACATAAAACTTCAGAAAGTTGGATCGGCTTTTCTTTCGACCTAATTACGACAAGAGGGAATGTCCAGTTAAAAGATGAACGTTTAAGTAGATTAGATCACGAATGAGATCCAGTAGCAAACCTAGTTCTCCTGCCACAACAGACACGAAACCAATCCCAAGGGAAACAACCGAAACTCTGTCGGGAGACTCGTTCTTTGATAATGAAACAAATACATTAGCTGCTATCATCAATTGAGTGACAACCTGAAGCGCACGATACAAAATTATCAATAGAAAGATCTCACACTAATATGCTTACACATTGTTATTCCAGAACATGTCGCTTAAAATACTGGAAACGAGATAACTAGTTTAGTTAAGCCTCCATTTATCTCTCTTTCCACTAGTTTTGACTATCAATATTCTAGTTTTAAAAAACTGATGCAGTTAACCAACAAATCTAAAATAGGGGAATCGAGAGTATACTATCCTATTGGATCCTAAACAAAAATGTCAATGCGTTAATGGCAGTACAATTCAAGTTCAGATGCCTACATTAACTGATGAGTAATGGTGTATTTAAAAACAACTAACTTCATGACTTTTTTATGTCAAGTGAATCCACAGCCACTACCTTGCACTCGATAAACCCCACTCCAGTGTAATAACTCGCAGAGGTAAACCACACTAGGCAAACCTCGTGCAATGAGCTAGACCGAGAAACCATTAACTTCAGAACTTATTTAAATCCTACCTCAAAAACTGGAAAATAGCCCTAAAATAACCAATTCTGATTAAACCAGAGATTATGTAACAAATTAAAAAATTCAGTAGCTCAGTTAATTGACAATGTAATCCTCTCCTCCATTTCTGCTTCCTCTACCCCAATTTTACTTTTTTAAAACACAAATTCAATCTACAAACCTGAACGATGATCAATTTGGCCAAACGAGACTTTGCTTTTGCAACTTTCGTGTATCCTGCCAAAAAAAAAAAGAACATTAAAGCAATCGGATGGAAAATGGAAATGAGAGATTGTGAAACGGAAATGGGGAAACGGTACTTGAATCAACGACCATGCGGTAGGAGAAATCAGAGCCATCAGTTCCCGACGGCCTCCCTCTTACGGCTGACCTCTGATTCATCTTCTTCGCAGTTTCTTTGTTCTTAACACTCAGATTGACGACTTCGTTGAAGCCTCAAGCAAAGTCTCTGTTGAACAATGGCACCAAGTCTGTTAAACGGATGGGGCCAACCCGGAACGCTGGACGGATCTGCACGGTGTAAAAGATCTCCTAATCGGTGGCCCGGGTCGGGTAATGTCATATTAACCATGAATCGAGTACCCATTATCGACCCAAGTCAATGTTAATATAAGTTACCTGAGTAAATTGAGGAGGAGGTGACAAAAAAGTCTTGAAATTAAAATTGGTGACAAAAAAGATTGACCAAGTCAATTTTTTTTTTAATTAGTGATTAAGATAATTGAGGTCTAAAATGTAATATTTAAAACTTCTAAACTTTTAAAAATAATCAAAATAAACCCAATTTCTAATTTCAAAATGTTTGAATAGTTTTCCCTCTCTTCTTAAATTTCAAAATTTAAAATCTCTTTCAAGATTTCTTTCTCCCTATTCTTCTTTCTTTCTTTCTCTTTCCATATTTCTTTTCCCTCTTCTTCTTCATTTCTTTTTCTCTTCTTCCATTTATTTGTTCTTCTTTGTTGTTGATATCATTATCATTGTCGTT
>JAJOOH010016999.1:0-23811 GCA_029582605.1 Solanum gracilifrons
ATATACAAAGGAGGAACATAACACCTCTCTATGGCCTCCATTCATATTTTTTTTTTCTTTTTTTCTTGACATTTTTTCTTATTTCTTTCAATTATTTTTTTCTTGCAAAATTATCTTCTCAACTTATACCTCTTCAATTATATAAATTCTATTCTTAAATTTGTACTAATAATATTCATAACTCCCAAACCTTTTATATTCATAACCTCTCAAGCCTTTCATATTTATAACCTCTAATTATTTAATGTAGAAGGTTATATTAACACTATAAAATCACACTAAAATTGTGTTATTTTGTAGTCATCTTCGGTTAGAGAATTAGTGGAAGACATGTTACAATATTTTTAAGCTTTGAGGTGCATTATCTTTTCCAAATATGATTTCATATATTACTTTTAATTAGCAAGTAAGACTAATATGTCAAAGCATATTTTTGTTTCTTTTGGATAAATTATTTTGGTTTGTTATCTTTATTATTCTCTTTATAACCATAAAAATGGAGATTCATTTTAGGACTAATAATTTGTTATTATTTTTCTTGACTCTTGTATATAGGATGAAATGAAATCATCCAAAGATGGAGATTAATGGATTTTGAGCTATATGGATTGATTATTCTTTATTTTTTTAGGTGCTTAAGAAGTAATGTTTCTATTATATTATTTCCTTTTGAATTATTTATGTTTTGTCAAAAATGATTATATGTGTAGGAGGACTTATGATTAAATGCAATTTTCTCCTGATTCTTTATCTTTTTCATCTTTTGCTAGATAATTTTTTAACTTATTTGATCATATTTTGCAGATTATAGGAGATATATCTATAATGAAAATGGTTAGAGATTCTTGCATAATTTGATTTTACAAGGTAAAATAATTTGATATGTCTAATATAATTACAACTCTTTCTTTCTTGAAGTCATACATTTAATATTATTTGTTTGTGTTCGTGAAGATATAAATCCTGAGTTTTTTGAAATAAATTATTTAATTTATTCTCTTTAAACCTCTATGTAATTCCTAGATAATTTGATTATATTATATTGATAACACTCTTCAAAAAATTTATTTGTTCAGGTAAATTCATCTCTCACTTTTTTGTTAATAATATTAGTTTATTGTGTTTGTGGGCTATAATAATTTAAAACATAGAAGCAGGAAATGAGTCAATGGATATTGATATTATATTAAAAATACGTGAAGAAATACGTACATATACTTCCATAGTCTGGTGGAGCAATTTTTATTAACAAAAATGATAGAACATGAGAATGTAAAGTTAATTTTTAATTTTGAAAATACAGTTTATTTTATTAAAAACAAATTATTTATTAATGTGTAAAATTGCAGTGTTTAATTTTTTTTATTTTTGTAGGAGATTTCAAGTTGTTTATTAATAAGTCGAGAAGCAGTCTTTATATTTTTCATTTTTATTGTTTTTCAGGAGTTCTCAAGTTATTTCATAATTGCGATTAATTTATAATTTTAAAAATACAGCTGGTTTCCTTGCTTTCTATTTACTTATAATAAAATATTTGTCTCAATAACTCTAGTTTGATTGTCTTTTCATTTTCTATAATTTATGTTCTTTATTAGTGTAATAATGTACAAATACTACTCTTATTATGTTACAAACAAGTCCAAAGCCGCATTCTTAATCCTCTTAAATTACTGTGACTCTTTATTCTTAGGAATTTATTATATTGAATGTAATATTTATTTAAAATGTGAAATATACTTTTTAATATTTTTGTGTTTAAGCCAAGCAAAATTAAAAGAAATAGAAATTTGTATGTGTCATTATTTTGAATCTTTTTTGCATAGTTAATTCTCTCTTTTGTTCTCTTTTATGTTTATTTTTAAATTTATTTTCTTACGTTCTTTTGTTTTCCCAATATAAGTTGTCCAAAAAATAATTGGATATTTGAACCTAAATATAATAATAATATATTAAGATATGAAAACTAACTAATTAAGATTGTTATTTTTCATCATTTAAATATGGACACTTATTTTTATTTAATATTTAATTAGTTAAAAGTTATTAATCAAATATTAAATTAATCTAATATTGTACAGTAAAAACAATTAAAATATGTAATGATTGGGTGATGACGACGACAAGTAATAGTAATTGTGGATAATGATTAAAAATAGTGTTGGCTAACGATGTAGTCATGGATAATAACTATTAATGGCAATCGGAGTTTACACATTGTCGAAAAATTATACTAAGAATATAATTAAAAAGACTACAAAGAAGTAGAAAAGAACGACCAAATTTCAAGTTTTTATATATACTAGGTGATTCTTTCCCGTGCTAAGCACGGGCCCCAACAATTTAAACGCTAATATAAAATTATTTGTGTCTGCTCTACCTATGAAATATGTTCAAGATTCAATGTAACAATAAATACTTTTAAATAACCACAATATCAAAATCACAACGTCCATCATTTAGTAACGGATCATATTTCTTAACTTACCAAAAAAAAAATCCACATCAAATAAGAAATATAATAAGGAGGCAATCAATATTATTCCATAGATATAGAGAGTGCATAACATATAATCTACTTGTAAAGCACACTTTGTCACTATTCTTTAAGTATTGATCTTTATTCTATGCTACATAATCAAGAATCAATACATCATCAAGTAACTAACACTACTTCAAATTCAAGATGGACATTGCATTTAAAATTGTGCATACAGATCAAGGTTTACCTGTTACCTAGTACCAAATACCAAATGTTTCACGACAAAGTGAGTGAGGAAAATGTAGCATATGGAGCCAGCTATACTCTCACGCAAATTATTGCACAAGAAAGTCTAGAGAGAAAAGAGCAAATATTTTACTGCATTTAATCGTATAACAAATAATACAAAATTCAAAATCTAATGCCTTCGAATTTGGCGACATTATACCTCTTAACAATAAATTTTGCTAGCTTGAAAAATATAAAATACAGATGAATATTCAAGATTGCGATTTTTGTGCAACTTACCTTATGGTTTTGCCTGCAATTACACATAGCACAAAGGAAAAGGTTGAAACAAGTAAAAGAACAACTCAAACCAACTAATTTCAGAGAAAAATGAAATCCTGCCAATTTATCATGCAATACTTTACTATTTTACTATTAAATCTGTTCTCTACAGCTCACCTAAAAAGTATTATTTGAAAACTGAAAGTAAAAAAAAGAGAAAAATAATAGAGGTGAAGTGTGCGGACTCTTCAATATTGATGATGCACCCATGCTGGATTCTCCAAAAATACACTATCATTGGAGAATTCAGCGCGCACCCATTAACATTTTTGAAGAGTCCAAGCAACATAGGATTATGAGACTTGAAACTTTGTATAACTAAGAAAGGTCCAAACTATGACACAATGATAATAACATTACAAAAGTAAATCCATTATACGCCTATAGTGCTTTTAAAAGCATCTTTAGACTACTTGAAAATTTTAAAATTATTTTCGCACTATATCTAAAGTAATGTTAAGCTCTACTCTACAAAAACTAATCTAAGACATCTCTGGTCATTTTTAGACAATAACTCCAGGAAACAGAAATAGCCAAAATTAATACTCTAAACAAATTTAACTTCTTTAGAATAACAATAATATTTTCAAAACCGACTCTAAATGACCTATATCTTTTTTGGATAAGTAATAAGAGACTCTTCATGAAGTATACCTTTCATTGAAAATTTTGTCAGACAAATCTCGTAAATAAGTAGAATCAATGATAAACTCATGTAATGTCATTCCATAATATTAGAGACAGAGGAATAGCGTACCTGGGACAATTAGCACTAACAAATATCCATATTTGTTCTGCACTCATGTTAGTTGTCTTAGCTGAACCAAAATATATACTTGATATATTGGAAATGTGAAGCATGCATATTACACTTGCGGTAGTGAGTTTGAATATAAATAAATATATTCTATTCAAGCTTGTGAGCAAATACTATATCTGCCCAAAAAGAAACTAAGCATTATAACCTTAAAGCATCGTCTACGCCTGATTTTCCAATTTATACAACCATAAATAATTTTCACGACAAAGGCACTTCAATGACAAGAGCAAAAAAAAAATAATCGCAAGAATCACATAACTTGTTGCTTTGGGCCAAATAAATTAAAAATGCAGTAAATTTGTTGATTGATTAAAGTAGACAAAACATGGGACTCCAGCCCAAACGATAATTTGACCATTTACTTTATTTGTTTGTCGTGAATCGATTCCATGACTCTTTCAAAAACAACTTTAATTTCCTTCCTAATCTTATTTTATTTACTAGTCATCTCACCATTTACGACCTGTTTACTATTTATTTTTTCTAGTCCTTTGGGTTAGCCATCAATAGTTTGGGTTAGACGTCAATAGATTTTCTTGTTGCGTGCATTTTATACATCAAAATCACTAAAATGTAATAACAAATTTTATCATATTTACACCACTATGTTATACATTCTACCTGCACTAAATAGACAACAACAAGAACATCAATAAAATATACTCAACAAGTGAAGTTTAGGACACCAAAAAGACAACACACAAATTTCAATTTGATTTTATTGATGTGTTTTGCTTTGTCTTCAAAAGTTAAAAAAATTCTCTCTTTTTTGTATTGTGCAGCAAATCCTCTTCACCTTTATGATGCAAATTAACAATAACTCCTTGTTGAGTATGACATTGTTCATTTTTAGATTAATTAAGTTCAAAAACATGTTCAAAGCTGTGAGCCACCAAAAAGTGATATAGGTGGCTATTTCTTTCCATATCTTCTTTACAAATGGTACACATATTGCACATGTGAAACAGACCACCTAATAATGGACATTTCTGTCCCTGATTCGTTTTTATGCATTATCCAACATTTAAACATCCTACATGAATTATTTTGGAACAAGATCTCACAAAAAATCACCTTTACTGCTAGAAATCTACCATACTCTTGTCTCTCTCATACTGGACTCGTGACATTTGCAATAGTAGTCGATGAATATTTAGATTCAATTATAGGCTACAACTCTCAACAAATGTGGCTGCCTAAGTAGCACAATAGAAAGAGGTTACATAAGCATTTTACCTGGTCTAAGCCGAGCGAGTGATGATGCACATTCAACCATTGAACAAAGCATCATTGAATATCTCGAGAAATATGACGAAGGACACATGAATCCCTTTGAGAATGCAGCATATTGACCTAAAAAATAATTAATCATAACATTTAGATACTGCAATAGGTATAGCTTCTACAGTTTAAGTTGTTTTGATATCTTTGTTACATTTTAAAAAAAAACAGTAAGTGCATCTAATTTAAACACTCTCAACATAGCTAAATAAGCGTACCTTAGAAAGTAAATCATTAGAAACTAAACTGAGAAGCTTCATGTCGGTACGCATTTCGAGACTCTAATGTTGTCTCTTGGAATCTCTAAAAGCGAAATTGGTAGCTGAAAATTGTTTGGTGCCGTCTTTTGAAGTTGGAATTTGAAATTTACCTATATTTCAACGGTAAAATTCAAAAGTTCGAAGAAAACTGGAAGAAATTTATTAAATTTGTAAGAAAAACGTACCTCACTCTTAACACTTATGAAGAATCATATGATTCATTGTTGTTGGGGTTGGAGGAAGAGAGATGAAAGAACTCAATTCTTCTATTCAGAGGGGTTAGAAAATCTGGAGTCTATTTTGTGCTAATGAGAAAGATGGAGGGTTCGAGAATTATGGAAAGAGTGTCATGTCAGATTAAATTTACCCTTTTGCCCTTGATCGCCCTCCTCATCTTGCTTCTATATAATAGAAATATATATATATCTATAAATTATACTAAAAAAGATCCCAAATAAAAAAAAAACGATCACATCTCAAGTTTACATTCCAATAGTTCTAAATACATAGTTGAACTAAAATTACAGGTTTGGGAGTCCGAGAATTAGCGATATACATGACGTATACATCAAATATACATTTGGTGTATACCATGACCAATGAGGATGAAAAAAGGGCCAAAAGCCCAATGAGTTATATTTTGCAGATTTGGCAGATTTGGAAATTTGGGCCTTTGGCCCAAATTCAATGTCTTCCCTTTGCCCCCCCATGTATTTTATTGTATTTGACTAACGCTTTGATTATTTTATGGTTTAATTTAATTAAATTCTTCAAGAATGATCATTTCATTTTATTTTCGAATTAAATTATATATATTTTATTACTTAGTTTTTATTTTAATATTAGTTTTGTTGACATTTTATGAACTATTCCCCTTTAGTTCATTCCCCCTTAGGATAAATAAAATGATAAAAAATAATAATAATAATAAATAAATAAGTTAAAATAAATGAGTTCTTTTACTTAGTTAAAATTTCAAAAATTAGTTAAAATAAATGAGTTCTTTTACTTAGTTAAAATTTCAAAATTAGTCAAAATCGTAATGAGTTCTTTTACTTAGTTAAAATTTCAAAATTAGTCAAAGTCGTGATGAGTTCTTTTACTTAGTTAAAATTTCAAAATTAGTCAAAATCATTCTTGGTCAAATCGCCGGTCAACCGCAAGTTAGTGGTCATTCCGAGGGCCTAACACCTTCTCGGAATGTACATTGAACTTCGAACCCTTTTATTTTCAATTGACTTTAATCTGTTTGAATCTTTTGAAAAACTTGAGTTTTTTCTTGATTTTTACTAAAAAAATTAAGTAGCGACTCTGTTCTTTTGGAAATTCGATTTCTCTTAAATCATAAGTTTGATTGATTTTTCGAAAACTTAGTCATTTTTCTTTTATTTATATTTTTGAGTAAAACAATATTGCCTATAAATCACCATTTAACTTTTCTATCTAATTAGTAACATTAACTGTCACCGGAAAATCAACATTTTCTCCTGCGACTGAAATTAAAGAGTAGCTCATTGATACTTGTTTGAATTTCAGAAACCCTAACAAATTTCAATTTTTCCAACCTGCTACTCGAGAGAAATTCCTAAAGAACAATTTTTCGAATTTTCCTCCACTAAGGACTATAATTAGCTAGAAAAAGCATAGCGTTGTTATACCCGATGTACTCACCGGCTAAAGACGAACCAATTTTTTTTTTGAAGTTTCTAAGTATAGTATTTTTTGTTAAAGGGTGGTGCTTATTTAGTGACATTTGACAGTTGAATGGTGATTTATAGGCAATATAATGTATATATATTTTTAGTGGGTCCGGTTAAATGGGGCGGGTCATTAAATGGTTTAAATGGATATATATTTGATTCTTAAAATTTTGGTTAAAAATTAAAATTTCATGTCAGCAAATTTTAGTGAAAAAAATAATTAAATAGGTTGAGTGACTTTCTGTGCAAAGAAGTCATAGTTGAGTGACTTTTGAGTTGAAAATGAAAGTTGAGTGACTTTCTGTGAAAAGAATTGATAGTTGAGTGACCATCAAAGTTATTAACTCTCAATATATGGTAGGAAACTCTTTATTAGTGGTAAGATATGTAATAAGATAGTTTTCACTATTCAGATTTGGCATAACTATTTGTCCTCACTATATCCATTAATTGATGTTTAATATTATTGAGTTGAAAAATGATTTTGGGAAATAACGAAATAAAGCTAAGGATAAAACATGAAAAATTAATAACTGACATGTTAAAAATGACAATTAAAAATAATTTTGAAATAATGGACAAGTAGAGGAAGAATTAATTGTGTTTAAATTACAAAAGAAAATTTTGTTAGAGAACATTGGTCGATGAATTCTTAAGAAAGGTACGTATGTAAATTTTGAAATTTGTTATTATAAAACAAATTGGAATCATGTTAACTTAAAAACATTTTTCAAAACATTTAACCCAATCAAACATGAGAAAATTGGAAAACATTTTCCGGAAAATATTTTCCTTCATACCAAACACACCCTTAATCATCTAGTTTTTTTTTTAATTTCAGTGGCTCAGTGATCATCCACAATTCATCTCAAATCCATTTTATGTTTCTGGAAATTCATATGCTGGCATGGCTATTCCAATTATAACTCAGTTGATATCAAATGGTAAGATTTATCTATACGATCGATAAAAATATTAAGTAGATATTCCAAATACAGGTACTCAATACATATTGGGTTATGTGCAATTTTAGTAACACAAATTCTTAGTGTAATTGCAGAATTTATGCAAAGTAATATACAAACAAAATAGATCAATATCATGATGGAGACACATAGAGCTTGTTGACATTACTTTTAGAAGTACTTTAGTTAAAATGAATTTTTAGAAAAGTTCTTTCGAAGAAAAGTAATATGTGTTGGCTTAATTCATTTGAAATGTGTTTTTGATAAGGAGATAATGTTTGACTAATCTTTTTAAAAAATGTTCTTAAGAGTCAAAGTACGTAAAAGGAAAAATATTAATGCACTTTTAATATTAAAATTATTTTATAGAGAGAAATAATTTTAAATATTTATCATACAACTTTAGTTAAATTTTTGTTTTAATTAATGAAAATGTACATATTCAAATTTTCAATCAATATTATACATAGAAAAAAAACTAACATTGATATAATATTAACATGATGATTAAATATAATTAAATCACTATATACAAAAAATTAAGCACAAAATTAAATAAATATAAGGGATATATGTAAATATGAAAGGGATATTTTGATCTAGGTAAAAAAAATTTCTACTTCTACTTCTCTTCAATTTTAAAACAGTTTATTGTTTGGCCAAACACAAAAATAAGGTGTTTTTATCTCAAAATAAGAAATTTTGGCCTCTCAATAACAATGTCAATGATCGGTTGAATATTCTCTCAATAACAATGTCAATGATCAGTTGAATATTATTAATTTATCAAAATATTATATTTCGTAAATAGAAAATTGTGTTGTATATATCAATCAAAAATTACTTTTATACATATATTAAATCTCATCACCCTTAAAGAAATTAATCTTTGATTTTGCAATGCAGGAAATATAGCAGGCAAAGAGCCATTAGTTAATCTTCAGGTCAATATTCCTCTAATTTGTTATCTAATAACTAATTACCATCATCAAATAATCTTTATTTTTAATATATATATATATATATATATATATTATTTTTTCAAGCATGGTTAATTTCAGGGATATTTAATTGGCAATGGTATAACAATTCGTCCTCAAGATGAAAATTACCATATAGTTTTTTGCCATGGCATGGGACTTATATCTGATGAACTTTATAAGGTTAAGGCACAATTAATTTGTTTTAATTACTTTCTACATTATTCTAAAATATATATAATTAACTTTAGAATTTGACATATCAAGTTAATTTGAATATTAATTTGTCTTAACAGTCATTAGAGAAGAATTGTAGAGGAGAATACACAAACATACATCCCAGCAAATGACTTTCGAAATTTTAAACAGGTTATAAGTATTGTTTTACAGTACTATCAATCGATATAGTTTAACGTCTGATAATATATTATAAAATATTTTTATGTGATTAAATTAAAATATAATTATGCAGATGATAAGAAACATTAATGTGGAACACGTATTAAAGCCATTTTGCACAAATGATGATGATCCTAAAGACATGTATCAAATGACTGGTGAAACAAGATTACTTGATGATAAACTCATCTCCTTGCAGCGTGAAGATAAGTGTGATGTAAGTTTTTTTATACCTCATATTTTTGCCATCAAGAGACTTTAATATTTATAGCATGTCAGAATGGAAGTTGAGGTGGTTAGCTAGACTCTATACCCATATACTCTCAGCATAGGAGTCTATTCTATTGTTGTAGTTAATGAAGGTATACATTCCTAATTTTCTCTATATGAAACGACATATGAGAAATAGATGCCCAACTAACAATGTTCAATAATAATAAAAAATATTTCTAGACATAAAAAGAGGAAAAAATGATAATATCTTAGATGATCACTAAAAAAATATTTTATATGATCACTTAACTTCGAAGAGTTCTTTTAGAAAGTTGCTCAACTTTGTTTATACTATAATTAGTTAATTGACTTTAGGTTAAAAAAAAAATTGAATGACATTAAAAAAAAACTACCCTCATCCATTGAGAAATTATATCCTAAAATTTTTGAAAAAAAAAAGAATAAGACAAATAGAAGTGAAGAAAATGATTGATAATGGCCTAGGCTATATATATAAATTATTATATTTATTGTCTGTGTATTTAACTTAAATGAATAAATAAGATACTATTAACCGTAAAAACTTATTCTCAATTACTTCAGTCTGATTGGCGCATGCCTATGAGGTATTGGGCTAATGGCCATGAAGTCCAAGAAGCTCTTCATGTTCGGAAGGTATGTGGATTACAAGTGTGTATATATATATTACTTATAATATTGACTTGATACACCTCGTAAGAATCAATAAATAAAAAATAAACTTTCATAAAGTACACCAATACAGGTGCTAATTACTCAATGCATTCAATTATTATGAATCTTGTTTGAGTTGTCTCCAGATACAATGTATCTAGTAAATGAATCTCATCTCTCTCCTCTATCATCCGCCTCTCTCATCCCTCTAGTTTCTTGTATTTATGTTTCATAATGTATTTATATATCCACTTTCATGTAATCATATATTCAGTATTTAATATGCATTGATGTATTCAATGTATTTGTGTATATCAAATTTATCTAGTATATCTAGTATATTTAGTATAAAAATGTATTGATGTTTTCAATGTATTTGTGATGATACTAGTATATCTGTGCATAAATACATCTATCTGATACCAATTTTGTGATGTATCTAGGATATCTATGCATAAATTACATACTTAGAAAAAAATGCAGACGAAGATATAGTCATCCAGATATAAGTGTTTGGTGTAATTACGCCTTAATTACATACTTAAAAAAATAAAGACGAAAATAAAATTATTCAAATACATGTATTTGGCGTAATTACGTCATAATTACATACTTACAAAAAAAATAAAGACAAATATAGGAGTGTTTATCTAATTAGAATTTTTTTTAAAAATAAAATGATAATTTTACTTGTGATTTTACTCTTTGCAGGGAATTATAGAAAGCTGGATAACATGTAGAAGAGATATAAGTGAAGGCTCTCATCACAACTACACTTTGACGGTACATAATGTTGTACCATATCATGCAAATCTAAGCACTAAAGGCTATCGATCACTTATATACAGGTAATTAATATTCATTGTTACGTTTGTGTCTATTTTAACTTTATATATTTGGCTTTAGATTATCGTTATTGTCAACTAATGATTATAATTCTAACTCGCATGATATCCAAATTTGAAGTGTATAAAAAATCAAACTCATCAATAAAATTGAACTGAAAAAAATGTTATTAAAATATTTTCAATGATAATGCCAAAAGGTAAAAGGACTTATTCGTACCAAACACAAACTATTATATTAGTAATGATCTTTTAAATCCAGGTTCCCAATTACTCTTCAGTTTTTAATATTTAAAGATAATTGGCATATTAGTTTATAGTGATACAACTTATTTCATGAATATATATAATGGAAGTTTTTTGTTTCATGTTTAATTTAACAGTGGAGATCATGATTATATGGTACCTTTTCAAGACACACAAACATGGATAAAGTCTCTAAACTACTCTATTGATGATGATTAGCGTCAATGGAACGTAAACAATCAAGTTGCTGGGTAATTAATCTCCAAATTTTACATCCTTAATTACAATTATGAATTCTTAATTAAAACTAATTATTATGTGAGTTGATAATACTTAAATCATTTTTCAAATATCGTATCATTGTAGCTATACGAGATCTTACTCCAACAAAATGACTTATGCAACAGTGAAGGTATGAAATTAATTTTAGAAACAAGTTACATGAAAATTGAGAAGCAATTCATGTATATCAATTTATCCAGATTGAGTTATATTTAAAGAGATTTATTTATATTTTATATTTGTATTTAATTTTACGTTTATTTTTATTTTTATTTAATAGGGATCAGGACACAGCTTGTACAGACAAACCTGAAGAATGTTTTGTTATGTTCAAAAGATGGATAAATTATGATCCTTTATAAATTGTCCTCAATTCCATCTATATATCTTCTCTCTATTTTATTTTATTTTACTGAAAATAATCTTTTCTTAACTTTATCAACTTTAGATGTTTGTGAACAAAATCTTTCCTGTTCTGGTTTTACATGTCATTTGGAAGAGGGGCTGAAGATGGAATTAAAATCTTGTAATGCAGCTAATGGATTGACTCTTCTATGCTAAAAAAATGTAGACAAAATATTTTTGGTCCTTTTCCGTAGTTATAATATACCAGTTTAACTTTAGATCTAAACTTGTACACTTCTTTGAGTGTTCCGAAGTGCATTTAGAGGTAAAACTGTTATCTAAAAATAAAAACTCTAAATTTGAAAGGAAGGTGTATAACTCCTAAACACGGCATGAAAACGTTCGAAAAATGCAAGTTACATCACTAGATAGACAGTTTTGAGTTTATAAATTCTGAATCGGTTGGGATGGATTATTCATACATATTAAGCAAAATTTCTTAACACAATACACTGAATTCTGCAAACTGGTAACTTCAACATTAGATCCACCCCTGCTAATTATCTAGGTCTTTTCAACTAGAAGTTCATGCAAATCTTGAATGAAGTTATCGATGTAGTTACTCATGAAGCCAGGACTCGAAAGAAGTTCCTTCCATTTCTTATGATTCTCTTTCACAAGATAACCAATTTGGCTATCTTTATCCATAACACATTTCACAGCCTTGCACAAATTCTCTTTTGTAAACAAATCGTTTTCATCTTTCTCCACTTCTACGCCAACCTTAAGTTGTTGTTCCATAAGCCTAGCAATTAAAGTGTGTTCAAAAGGTCTTGGCAAAAGTACCAATTGACAATCACACATCGCCAAAGACTCCCACATCGATCCATAACCACAGTGAGTCACAAAACAACCAACTGATTTGTGACTTAAAATCTCCCATTGCGGCACCCAACAGTCGAGAATCAATCCCTTTTCTTGAACCCTTTCTTTGAATCCCTCCGGCAACGCTTCTTCGGCTGAATTTGTCCCTTCAGGTGGTTTAACAACTAAAAGAAATGGTAATTCAGTCAGTTCAAAGCCTAAAACGAGTTGTTGAAACTGTTTCTTTTCAAGAATCATTTGGCTCCCAAATGCACAAAACACTACTGATCCTGACTCGAATTTCTCGAGCCAATTTGATAATCCGTGTTCTTCTAATGGCTCCTTTTTCGGCTTGGAAAGAACAGGCCCTGTGTAAAGGACTGACTTTTCAGAATGTGTTGCTATGTAGTCACAAAAGGTTCCTTCAATTTCTCTACATGTTCTCATACCTATTGCATCGCGTCCTGTCATCCCCTTCTTCACACGTTCGTAAAATGTCACCCCCTTTCCATATTCATGAAATAGATCTGATAACAACTTAGCTTCACTTTCGCGCAACACCACAGTAGTTGAAGGGTAATCTTATTTGGTGACTTAACAAATGCTACCATAAATGTAGTCTTAGCTGGTGACTTAACAAATGATATAGATGCTGCAGCAGGGCTAAAAACACTGTAAAATAGAGTCTTGATACCCCCAATTTCTCGTGCTAAATCAGGAATCCAATAAGCAAAATCAAAGAAAACAAAATGGGGTTTCAGATTTTGAAGAAAAGACTTGATTTCATCATACAATTCATCCAATGCTGTTGCTAATAGACTCTCCAAAGATCTATGAACATCAGCTGTAGTCTCTGCTCCATATGGAAGGCCATCAACATGAGGTATTGTCAGTTTATGGAATTTGATGAGATTTGGGTAAAGATTGAGTTTTTGAAGTCTAATTTCAGCATTTTTGGGCGACAAGAATGAGATTTTGTGACCTCTTTTTGCAAGTTCATTTGACAGATTCATGTATGGGATTAAGTAACCAAAAGCAAGCCATGGGAACATCACACTATTTCCAACTTTGACTCTACGAATTCTGCCATCTCTTTTTCTTTCTCCTTTGCCTTTGATGAATTGCTTGAGATAAATTTATAACTTCAATCAAATAGTCTATTCCCCACATCTAATCAACTTGCCTGTATTAAGAAACAAAGTTACTTCTACTACGTCTGAGTAGATATTGGTGTTCGTTTCTATGGTTCAAACTAATTCAGTTCACTATTGAAAAATAATTCGATTGAGTGGGGAACGGACGTGAGGGGTGGGGTGCGGGGACAGAGGCGGACCTGCATCTCCCTGTGAGGACAAGAAAGTGAGTGACTTGTGGGAACTAAACTTTATTATAAATTTTGTCCCTTTGTTGATTGCTTCCTTATCATTAATTTATTACTTAGTAAAATGACTATTGTTATATTCTAGGTGTTTTGATGATCCTCACAAATTCAGGGACCTGGTCCCTGACAAAGTGCTCTCGTCCAGATTCAAATGGGATCCAACTGTAAAGCTGTCATGTCAGGTGGTAGGTGAAAAATGCAGTATACTGCACCAATAGAAAGAGCGGACGAGATTGTTTGTTTCAGTGTCTCACAAATGCAGGGACCTAGTCCCTGACAGAGTTCTCTCCATCGGATGCATAATGGGATACAACTGTAAAGATGTCCTGCCAGTCAGTGGTTGGTGAGGCGCCAGTGTACTAACCAATCAGAATAGACGAACCTTAAGGTGTTGTTCCATCAGCCTAGCATTAAAAATCAAGTTTGTTGGGTGATTAATCTCCAAATTTAACATCCTTAATTACAATTATGAATTTTCAATTAAAACTAATCATTAAGTTAGTTGATAATACTTAATCATTTTTCTAATATCGTATCATTATAGTTATACGAGATCTTACTCCAACAAAATGACTTATGCAACAGTGAAGGTATGAAATTAATTGTAGAAATAAGTTACATGAAAATTAAGAAATAATTAATTTATATCAATTTAGTCAGATTGAGTTATATTTAAAGAGCTTTATTTTTATTTTATATTTGTATTTAACTTTGCATTTATTTATTTTTCTTTAACATGGATCAGGACACACAGACAAACCTGAAGAATGTTTTGTTATGTTAAAAAGATGGATAAATCACTATCCTTATAAATAGTCCTCAATTTCATCTATATATCTTCTCCCTATTTTATTTTACTGAAAATAATTTTTTCTTAACTTTACCAACTTTAGATGTTTGTGAACAAAATCTTTCCCTATTCTGATTTTACATGTCATTTGAAAGAGGGGCTGAAGATGGGATTAAAATCTTGTAATGCAGCTAATGGATTAAACTATTCTAAGCTAATAAAATGTTGAGCGTATTTGTAGACCAAAAGAAAGAATGAATATTTTTGACCCTTTTTCCTGTAGTTAAAATATACCATACTTAACTTTAGATGTAAACTTATACACTTCTTTGAGTGCCCAGTAGTGCATTTAGCCTAAAAATGTTATCTTAAAAAAAACTCTAAATTTGAGAGAAAGTGTATAACTCCTCAACACGGCATGTAAACATCTGATAAATGCAAGTTACATCACTAGATAGACAGTTTGAGTTTATAAATTCTGAATTGGTTGGGATGGATTATTCATACATATTAAGTAGATTTCTTAACACAATACACTGAATTCAGGTCATGAGCCTGATGAGTTGACCAATTTCTCTACCCCGCTTCTTCCCCTTCTCTTTCGAACTCCAAAAACGTGACTTTTAGGTCTTTTCAACTAGAAGTTCATGCAAGTCTTGAATGAAGTTATCAATGTAGTTACTCATGAAGCCAGGACTTGAAAGAAGTTCCTTCCATTTCTTATGATTCTCTTTCACAAGACAACCGATTTGGCTATCTTTATCCATCACACATTTCACAGCCTTGCACAAATTCTCTTTAGTAAACAAATCATTTTCGTCTTTCTCCACTTCTACACCAACCTTAAGTTGTTTTTCCATCAGCCTAGCATTTAATATGTGATCAATAGGCCTTGGCAAAAGTACCAATTGACAATCACACAGTGCCA
The DNA here is from genome assembly GCA_029582605.1 of Solanum gracilifrons. Taxonomy (NCBI): domain Eukaryota; kingdom Viridiplantae; phylum Streptophyta; class Magnoliopsida; order Solanales; family Solanaceae; genus Solanum; species Solanum gracilifrons. Next base: position 16,042 of record JAJOOH010016999.1, read on the forward strand.
AAGACTCCCACATCGACCCATAACCACAGTGAGTTACGAAACAACCAACTGATTTGTGTCTTAAAATCTCCAATTGTGGCACCCAACAATCAAGAATCAATCCCTTTTCTTGAACCCTTTCTTTGAATCCCTCTGGCAAGGCTTCTTCTACTGAATTTGTCCCTTGAGGTGGCTTAACAACTAAAAGAAATGGTAACTCAGTCAGCTCAAAGCCTAAACAAGTTCTTGAAACTGTTCCTTTTCAAGAATCAATTGGCTCCCAAATGCAAAGAACACTACTGATCCTGGCTTGAATTTCTCGAGCCAATTTGATAATCCGTGTTCTACTAAAGACTCCTTTTTTGACTCGGAAATAACAGGTCCTGTGTAAAGGACTGGCTTTTCAAATTGTAGTCACAAAAGGTTCCTTCAATCTCTCTACATGATTTCATAGATATTGCGTTGCATCGTGTCAATCCCTTCTTCAATCGTTCATAAAATGTTACGCCCTTGCCATATTCATGAAATAGAAATGGTAACAACTTAGCTTCACATTCGTGCAACACCACAGTATTAGAAGGGTAACCTGGAGATGCACCAATTGACCACATATTAAGAAAGCATAATGACACTATATGATTAAAGTACATGAAATTCAGGTTACTATTATTATTGACTAGTAATTAACTGTATCTGAAAATTTGTAATCACAAACATTTATTTATAAAAGGAACATGAAATTCAGGAATAAGGGTGACCTGGTGGTGGCTCTACTAGCTCAGCTGCAGTTGATGCCATAAAAATAGCCTTATCCGGTGATCGAATGAATGATATACATGCTACAACAGGGCAAAAAACAGTGTAAAACAGAGTCTTGATACCCCCAATTTCTCGTGCTAACTCAGGAATCCAATAAGCAAAATCAAAGAAAACAAAATGAGGTTTAACATTTTGAAGAAAAGATTTGATTTCATCAAACAATTCATCCATAGCTGTTGCTAATAGACTCTCCAAGGATCTATGACCATCAGCTGTAGTCTCTGCTCCATATGGAAGGCCATCAACATGAGGTATTGTCAGTTTATGAAATTTGATGAGATTTGGATAAAGATTGAGTTTTTGAAGTCTAATTTCTGCATTTTTTGGCAACAAGAATGAGATTTTGTGACCTCTTTTTGCAAGTTCATTTGACAGATTCATATATGGGATCAAGTGCCCAAAAGCAAGCCATGGGAACATCACTATTTCCAGCTTTGACTCTTCTGTAGAAGCTGTCGTCTTTTTTTCCTGCTTCGCCTTTGATGAATTGCTTTCAATTTATCCTACCGGAGGTTGAGATATATTCATAAACTGGATGGTGGACACCGTGCTAGCACCGGCCCAACATTGTAAATATAAATTAGTTTGACTTATACAGAATTAAAGAAATAAAAGAAAACTTTTGAAACTTATAGTCTAAAATAAGTGATAGATATTTATATTACTGTAAATCATTTCATTAAGGTAAAATGATTATTTTAAAGTGAAATTGTTACTTAATATAGAATTATTTTATTTTATTGAACTGACTAAAAATAAAAATAAATTATATAAGTCGGGACAAAGAGAATAACATTTGTCATTATCTTTGTTTAGATGGATATTAAAATGAGCGAAGAAATTGATGTATTAACTTTGTCTTGGTCCGAAATGAGAGAGTAGGAATAGATACGTGTTTCATTCATGTAATATTTATAACATTAGCTATGTCCACATATTCAAATCAAATAATCACATCATGAAATGTCAAAACTACCCTTAGTTTGAATTGAAATGCCAAGACACAGACATGTTGATACCACTTCTTTAACTCATGCTTCTATAACAGTAGAATTTCAATCAAATACAGTATAATTTTCTGGGAATTTTACACAAATCTGATATTGTTAAGAGCTAATTACATCTTATCCCTACTCTTTTGCAAATTACAAAATCCTTAAATTTGCTGGAATCTAGATACATCCCAAAATGTCTCGATACATTGTGTCCCGACTTTGGATACATCCTTCAATGTCCTGATACATCGCGTCTCGATTTCGAATATATCATAACGTTAGTGATATATCTGACCGACATATCATGTAATGTAATGTATTCGAGAATAGGAGAGAGTATAGATTTTTGTATTTTTTTCAAATAGTCGGGAATTTTAGAGCATATGGTAAAATAAATTGTGTATTTAATTAATTTTTCCTAATTTGGGATAATAGGAGAAGGGTAAAAGATATCGAGCAACTTTGCTAGTTTTATCTTCCGTTATACTATGTGGCTATTTATATCCCTCCATTTACAAACTTGTCACTCGTATCCTTAATTTGATGGAAAGCCTCGAATCAGCCCAAATTACCCGTTTTTCTTAAAAACAAGTAATTTTCAAATTGAAATTCATGTCCAACCTTTTATCTATCTTAACCCAAACAAATTAAACCCATTGCTAAAGTTTGAGCTCATCAATGTCTTGGGCAGATCCATAAGATATCTATCTCTTTACTTCTCTTGCTAGCTTTCTTGATAGTGAATTCCTTTTTCTTTGAGAATTAAGTTTAATTCTCAAATATTCTATTTTATTTCGTTATTGATAATATACCGATAGTTATTTAGTCTTTTTGGAGAGTTTAATCTCTTTATGATAGCCACATTAACAAATATATACGAATCCTCTATTTCACACATCTAATTAGCTTGCATGACCCACTAATTCAACAAAATTACTTATGCGGGACCAAAGGATACCTAAAATATTAAACTAATGTAGTGTGGTTATATTTTATCCACGTAGAGAAAAGTACGTGCAACAAATAAAACAATCTAGTACTCCCTTCATTTTGTATTATTTGACTATTTTTTTTAAATTTTGTATAAGCTTTAAAAAAGTAAAAGTTTAATTAAATTCCTATGTAATATTTTAATTTATGATATAGTTTTTGCTATTTAAAAGTTAAATTTAATCAATCTTTAAAGTTAGATTTGGATTAAATTAATTCATGAATGTTTCAAAATTATACGATAAGTTACAATTTCTTCTTATGTTTATATGATAAAAGATACATTTTGAGATATTTATAAAAATATTTACATAATTTAAATTCCAAAAAAAGTGAAGAAAGAAAAACTTATTGGGTCTTTTAAAGATACAAGAATTCTACGGACCAAAACAAAAGTATATAATTAATTTGGAGACAGTGAATGGGCTACATTTGGGACCACAAAATTAAATGAATTGTTTGTAAAAGCTTTAGGCTGTATTTGCACATTTACATTTGGGACCACAAAATTAAATGAATTGTTTGTAAAAGCTTTAGGCTGTATTTGCACATTTAATTTTGTATCAGGATTTGAAATTAAAATTTCGAATTAATATTTGAATATGTGATTTGAAGTTACGATTTTAAATTTTAAATTCTTTAAAAAGTATAATTTTAGATTGGATTAAAATCTTGAAATGCAGCTAATGGATTAATTCTTCTATGCTAATGAAATGTTGAGTGTGTTTGTACTTTGTAGACCAAAAGAGGGAATATTTTGATATATTTATAAAAACAAATTACATAATTTATATTTCGAGAAGTTAAAAGTATCACATAAATTGAAAGAAAATGTGACTCAAAAGATTAAAGTAATCTTACCGGCAAAAATAAAAGGTATTTTCTTTGTCTTAATTTGTGTGTCATAGCTTGAATTTTGAGAGTCAAACAATTTAAGTTTAACCGTGAATTTGGACATTGAATCTTCCATTTTTCTAAAATAAAATTTATATATTTAAAATAAAAAATTTAGGATCAGAAAATTAAAAGAATCTGGAAGAGGTGTCAATGGTTATACTGAAAAGAAAGAATTATGAGGCTAGCAAGGCTACACACAACCTCAAGGAATTTTTGCAATCACTTAATCACTAAACTAAATCTTCATTTTGTGTCGAGAGGCTTCAATATATATATATATATATATAATCAAAATGTGACCTCTATATACAATGTAATTTTTCGGCGAAGGAGTGTCACTTGGACAAGGCTGACTCCACCCCTGCCGTCATTGTTTCTTCTCCGAAAAAAGAAGTTCATGACCTGTGGGCCTTCTACCTCCACGCAGCATTGCTTCGTCAGGCTTTCGCCCATTGCGGAAAATTCTCCAGCCTCCCATAGGAGTCTGGGTCATGTCTCAGTCATGTTTACGAATAAATATATAATTTAAGAAATTCAAATTGCATGTTCAAATAAAATTTGGATTTCAAATCAGTCTAATTTTATATCACTATTCAAGTGGCGATGTCCAGAGCGCGACGGGCTCATAGAATATTCTTCCTCCGGGACCCTAAAGAGGTCCCTTAGCTCTCCTTACCATCAATATATAATACATAGTAATTTATTAGTAAAAAAAATGAGTATCAATAACTTAGGAACAATGGAAAAGTTGTTGTTGAAACTACCAGTTTTGTTGCTTCTTCTTTTTCTTCTTCTTCAACAACAACAAGAAGCTGCTTCGCATTCTACTGTTGAGTATCTTCCCGGTTTGCAGGGCCGTCTCCCGTTCCCTCTACAGACCGGGTGAGCTCGTATGCATTTATTTATTTGAGAACGAAAGAATCTAAAAACTATGTTTTTTTGGTAATATTAGAGGTGAAGTTTGAATTTTTAAATTTTAAAATAACTACGTTAGATATAAATAATCAAGGCGGAGATGATTGGTAAGGAGGTTGGTGGTAATGGTTGATTAGTAAAAGTGAAGGTGATTTTTATATGATTGTAAATTCAGATATATAATCTTTCAGGTTTTTTGTTTCAAAAATAATGTACATATTTAGAAATTTCATAAAAATAGATTATACGTTATAATAATTAATAATTTAAAATATTTAGTATTATATTTGATCGGAATTTTGATCCTATGTATAACTAGTCTATAGATTAGTTATATACCCTACATGATATTATAGGATGTATAACTATACCTCCCATTTGGTGGTATTAGTAATACATAGGATTAAATACCATTAGATTATCTATATAAAGACAAAAATGTCCCTAGAATCCTTTTAATCATTTTATTTATTTTCTTGATTTTATGTATTATTTTTTTACTAGTAAGTTTATTTAAATGAATTAGTCTACAAATTTTATTATTTAGAGAGAGATGTTTGTTGCTAAATAAATCCAATACATATCAATACAATATTTAAAATGTGAGTAATTTAACATTTACTAATTGAAAAGACAAATATATCACCACATGACATTATATTTTTCTAATTATTTGTATTTTGAACAATTTATAAAATTGCATACATATTAAAATTTCAACTTGCAATTTTATGTGTAAATGTAGATGGTTTATTCGATTTTACTATTGTTTACTGTCTTTTCGATTCTAAATGTAGATTGTCTATCCTTTTTCAATTGAGAATTGACGCGAGTGATCAATTTATTAAGATGGAATTATTTACCCTCAAATCATTCAAGTGAAAAAATAGCAAACATGACAACAAAATTGTTCTTCTCCTAGCTCGTTAGAAGATCATTAAAAAATAATATTGTTTGGCAATTATCTACTTTGACCCAACTTAAAAATAGAAAATCCTATAATAATTCAAGGGTATTATTGGAAAGGAGCTTTTTTTTTTATAGAGTTTTAATCTAACACAATATGAGGTGGTAAGCAATGAACCAAACACTTGACACAAATAATTCCTGCACTACTAATCTCTGTATAACTAATCTCCACGTTACTAATCTGCATAACTAATTCATCCATTACTAATCTATGTGTTACTAATATATGCATTACTAATCCCTACGTTATTAATCTTTGTACCAAACTACCCCCTAGTCTCATAATTTTATTTCTCGCGGTCTCAAACTTGTGTTAGTGTTGTTTTTGAGCAAGATGTAATCTATCAATTCTTGTGCATGGCTTATTTGGTTTGTCACCATGTTTTTAAGTGATTTTTAACATGTGATAGTGATAGTAGGTTATTTGTTATTTTTATGTCAGTAAATTAACATATAGTTATGCAGTTAGTTAAAAACATTAATGGGGAACACATATTAGAGCCCTTTTGCACATATGATTATCTTCAAGGCCCATATCAAATGTCTGGTGAGAGAAGGTTACTTGATGATAAACTCATCTCCTTGCAACGTCAAGACAAGTGTGCTGCAAGTTCTTTTTATATATATATATATAATAATTTCTATGTATCTCTGATTTTCGTCGTCGAGAGACTTTAATATCTATAGTATGTCAGAAACGACAGTTGTGGCGGTTAGACTTATATCTTGATATACTCTCAATATATATATAGTTCTACCTAAAATGTCCGATGATAAAGAAATACTACTAAAATAAAAGAAAGAAAAGAATAAAATAATATCAGATAATATCACAAATGATTATTCAACTCTAGGTAGTTCGTTTAGAAAGTCACATTATAACTTTGTTTTATACAGTTAAGCGACTTTAGATTATAAAACAAAATTGAGTCTCCCAGCATATATAAAGATGTTCAACCTACAATGTCCGGTGATAAAGAAATACTATACTAAAACAAAAGAAAGAAAAAAATAAAAATATATATTTGATAATATCACATATGGTTATTCAACTCTGGGTAAATCATTTAGAAAGTCACTTAACTTTGTTTTATAGAATTAAGTGACTTTAGATTATAAAATTGAGTGATTTTCTAAGAAAAATATCCTCATTCATCTGCGAAATTATCCCCCCAAAAAATTGAAAAAAGAAGAAGACAGATAAAAATGAAGAAAATAATCCATAATGGACGGGGCTTTATCCTTATACAAAACATGTTTTATCATTTTGACATTCATAAAAAAAAAATCTATCAGTGTATATCACTTAAATGAATAAATAATATGCTACTAATTGTAGAAACTTATTCTCAATTACTTCAGTCTGATTGGCGCAAGCATATGAAGTATTGGGCTAATGACCTGAAAGTCCAAGAAGCTCTTCATGTTCGAAAGGTACGTGGATTACAATAATACGAGTGTATATATATCACATAATTAACTATTTTCTCCGTTCATTTTTACTTATTCAATATTAATTTGACATATTTTTTAAATATCAATAAATAAAATAATAATTTTATTATATCACTTAGTTACTCGTAATTTTACTCTTCACAGAGAATCATAGGAAGCTGGGTACAATGTAACAAAATTTCAAGTGTAGGCTCACCTCCCAACTACACTCTCACGGTCGATAATGTTGTACCATATCATGCAAATCTAAGCACTAAAGGTTATCGATCACTTATATACAGGTAATTAGTACTCAATATTGTTACGTTTGTGTCTATGTAAATTTTATATATTTGGCATGAGATTAAAGTTATTGCATGATATCTGAATAACACAAAGTAAATGGAAGTTTCATCATGAAAATCAAATATTGTTTATTTTGTTTGAAACTCTTAAAGTTAGAGTTGTATTTGATCATACTTTTTGCAAATAATGTGTAATGATCCGAAAAGTCATTTTGGTGATTTTTCGTGGAAATGACTATTTTGCCCTTTCGGTAGTTGCCCCGAGTCCCATGTTTTGTGGTTGTAAAGTTGGTTTGAGGAAAAGTTGGTAAAAAGTTGAGTTTTTGAGAAGTTGAGTTTTTTTATGAGTTAAAGTTGGTTAAAAAGTGCTTTTTCGAGTCATTTGGAGTTTCGGGACTCGGATCGGATTTCCGTCGATTCCGGCAGTTTTAGAATGTCGAAACGGGTCTGTGTGAAGTTACGGAGTT
>JAJOOH010017000.1:0-13420 GCA_029582605.1 Solanum gracilifrons
AAATAAATAAAATACATAATAAAAGTAGGATAAAATAAAAGAAAAAATAGACCTCAACTGAGAAATGCCAACGATAAGTAAAACTAAATAAACTTCACGAAATATAACATATTCAAAAATTAAAATGCAAAAGTAACAACAACAGTTAAAGTTAATAGCGAAACAACAATTGTATTAATCAACATTTAAAATAAAATTAACCCAAATAAAGTTATCAATTACCAACCCATTGCAAATTATTAATAAAAAATTATAACAAACAAAGAATAAATGAAGATAATAATAACATTTAAAACCATAACAATAAATAATTAATTAAACAAAAGAGTTCACAGTAACAGAGACAAACACACCCAGAAGATCGGTGAACAACAATAATACCTATGGCATAAAATAGAAATAAGGAGAAGAGAGATTTGTGTTACTAGTCGAGTTTTGGAGTTCGTGCTATCGTTCGTTGGAGCTGGTTGGATCTGGCGTCCGCTCGGAGTTGTTGGGTCTTGGTGGTTCGCTGGTTGTGGCTTAATGTTCGCCGGAGCTCGGGACTGCCAGTGACCTGCAAAATTATAAAAGGAATCGTGAAGGGGGAAGGGGAAAGGGTCTGGTTCGATCTCCAGCAGTGAGCTGGTGGAGCTTGTTTGGTCATGCGAGTTAGGAGCTCGCGTGGGTGTTGCGATTTCGCCGGAGCCATGGATGGAGCTTTTGTGCTCGTATGAGCTTGAGCTGCTGGTTTATCGGAGAAGCCGAGAAGAGTGTGAGGGGTTTTGGGTCTGTTCGTAGGTGGGTTTGGAGTTGTTGTTGTTGGTTTGAGGCTGAGATGTGTGATACAATGGTGTTTTGGGTGGTGGCGGCTAAGGTAGAAAAAATGGGAGAGGAAAAATTAGGGTTTTCACTTTTGGAAATTCCTCCCTCCTAAAAAATAATTTACCCTCTTTATTTTTTAACCCAACCAAAATTTATATAAGAGATACTTGTTAAATGAGCTCAATTTTTGGGCTTGTGATTGTGGCCAGAAATTATCAAAATAAATATTAGCAAATGTAACAAATAAAATGAATATTAAAAATATATATAATGAACATAACTAATGATATGTAAAAATGCAATTTTAAGACTAACTGATAAAAGAAAAATTCTAAATTTTGATAAATAAAAATAGTTATCTATAAACTTATTTAAAATTATAAAAACTTATTTTGAACTATTAAATAAGTAAAACTTAAAATTTACAATTTTTTTGAAAATGTTAGGCCAAAATTGAGTGTCAACATCCGTCACCTGTAAATGGTTGGAAAACAATGCAAAATTTCTATCGTAGAAATGATGGCTTGGCGCACCAAAATGTTCCTTAGAAAAATAATTGATTCTTCATTCTTCTTTTGAGTTGTTTTCCAATACCTATTCTTTATTTTTATTTTTTTTTATCACAAGGCAACAAACTTTGGTTACATGATGATTTCATTATCCCATTGCAAATAATATCTTTAATTCATTTTGATACGTTGACCTATCATTATGCTTGTATTTGGACATAAAAAGAAACCTCTCCTTTTAAAAGAAACAACAAAAAAATTTCTTAGTTGATGGGATATAAATGATGTTTTAGACTTCTAGTGGTGTGTTTTTAATTTTCATTACATGTTACGCACCTTTTTTCTTTGTGGGGTTTCTGAGAGGAAAATAAATAAATTAGAGTTTGTGCTTTTCCTCTTTTTTCTAATAAACCATGGCTCTAGAAACACTCTTTTGAAAAGAAAAGAAACTTCTTCTTTTTTCTAAAATTGTTTTTGAAGAATTGCTTTGCTAAAGTTTCTTTTTGAAAAAGGCTTTGGGACTTTGGTGCAGTAATAAGAGCGTAATACATGATGTGTGGGTTAGACGCACGTCACGAGTTTGAATTCTATTACTTGCAAAAGTTTGGTAATTACGTTGAAATTCCACTGAATTTCGAATTGACACTCAAATATTTCTTTCTCTATTATCAAGAAAAGTAGTTCCATGTTAAAAAACAATGACACCATAAATGAATTGGGAGAAAAAAGAGAAAAGTTGTAGAAGGAATATTCAACTTCTTAACAGTTATTCCTAGTTCAAATTTTCAGGCAATACTTTTCCATATGTGATAAAGTTTGGCTCTAATAACACTTCCTCATATCACAGTTTGTCTTTTTTTTTTTTGAAAATTGACACTTAATAATAGCTATAGTCTAAGATTACAGCTACATGGTTTAAGGAAATATCAGCTTACAAACAAATGTCTTTCAATTTTGAATGTTCTGAAGTTGAGGTTTTTGGTTAGTATAAGTCATTCATGAGAAGATCTTTCACTTCAAGTGAGGTCTGTGAATTGAAGAAAAAAAAACAAAAAAAGTGATCTTTACTGATCTTTTAAGCACAAAGAATCCTTCAAGATATCAGGGATTCATACAATAGAGATGGCATAATGTATATGGAACCTAACCTATCTATGGTTACTTAAATCCTAAACACTGACTCGACGCCAAGCTTACTGCATTATCTCTGATGACTCCAAAACTTGAGTAGCCTTGTGTGTTCTTGTTGTTCAATTTTATTAATAAGGTAAGAAATTAATGGAGTTACAACTATGATAAAAGATATGTTTCTTCTTGTACTCATTTTGTTGGAGTTCTTTACCAGAGTTAGGCAAAGTCCCATTCGCCGTCATCTTAGTAAGGAGAAGAAAAGTCCTATGTTAAACATGAACAACTAGAACAAAGGGATAACATTCAACTTGATTCAAATTTCAAATGTACTTCTCTTTCCATGCAAAATGAAATTGTCCACATAGAACATGCTAGGCAAATGCAATATTTTTTATTTGAAAAGTAGGTAAATTAAATACCATATCCAAAGTTCTCCAAGCATAGAAAAAAGAGAAGAAAATACAACATCAGCTTCAAATCATCTTTACCCTATCTAGACAAGTAGTTAAGCAGATGGGAATAGATTCATTTCATGATCGTCAAGTCATTGATATAAATTAGAGGTTTCACAGATGAACTATTTGTATGTAGAAGAATTCTTTTCCCTTGAAATATGTTTTTTGGTCAATGAACATTTTAGTTTTCAGAATCATGGCTTTACCCTCTGTCAAACATTCGTTGACGCTTTTGATCATTGTGCTCCTTGAGTACCTTACTTTAGCTCAATTTCCTGATTATCACACGGTGAAGATACCAAAACGTGGATAAACAATAATGTCTCGTCTATCAATGTTACAAAGCCCTTGACATGGCCTTTTTACTCATTCAATCAATCATCTGGACCTTTCATGCGAATTCTGATGCTCAAAGAGATAGACAAGGACATGGGATATGCTTGTGGTTTTGCTTCAAATGGAGTGGATGATTCCTTTGTGTTTTCCATTGGAATTATACGTCTTCGTCAGGACTTTCTAGGAGCTCAGCGCTGGACTGACCTTGAGCTGGTCTGGTTTGCAAACAGAAACCATCCAATTCATGAAAATGGAACGCTGCAATTGCTGCAAGATGGAGATTTAGTGTTAGAAGATGTGGATGGAACTCTTGTATTGTCTACAGGCACCGCGAATAAGTTTGTTTCGGGCATTAAGATGATGGAGACTGGGAACCTTGTACTTCATGACATGTATAATCAGACTGTCTGGCAGTCTTTTGATCATCCAACAGATGCACTGCTTCCAGGCCAGAAATTAAGGGTTGGTCAAAGACTTGCGGCTAGAGTTTCTTCGTCCAATTGGAGTGAAGGTAACTACTATATCTCTGTAACCAATCAAGGCTTGTTTGCATTTTACATATCAGACAAGCCACAGATGTATTTTAAGTTTTTGGTCAGTGGAGAAAGGGATAGCTTTGATGAAAGTTATGTCAAAGCAGTGAATGGTACTCTTGCCTTGTACATATCTTCAACCGAGCCGAATGAGCCAAATGCTGTCTTCTCAAGACCTTCAAGGATGAAATATTTGAGATATGATTATGATGGACATCTTCGAGCCTACACCGAGGGAAGTGATCAGACAAACGATCTTTTGGCAGATTTCATTGGGCTTTGCGATTACCCCACAGCTTGTGGCAGTTTGGAGCTTTGCTCAAATGGAATTTGTTCTTGTCCAGGTCCATTAATAAAAAGTAATGATCGACAAAACAACGGATGTGTGGAAGTTAGTCCGGTGGAATGTGATGGACAACGCTCCCACAGAATGGACCGTGCTTCGGATGTCTATTACTTTAACTATGTCGACACTGATGCAGCAGCTCTGAGAGGAACAGATGAGGAAAGTTGCCAAGAGTTGTGCTTGAAGAACTGCTCTTGTAAAGTAGTTCTATTCCGGTATTTCACTAACTTTTCAAGTGGTGACTGCTATTTACCCTCTTCTGTTCTGTCACTTATAATTGATGGAAAGGGAAGAAGTGTCTATGAATCATCTGCATTCATCAAATTACCAAATGATGCAGAAAAAAGTAAGTCTACAGCTACAAGAAGAACTGGCATTATAGCTGGATTAACTGGTGGAACAGTTCTTCTGATAGCATTAACTGTTGGCATCTTGATTGCTTTCAACAGAAAACACACATTACAAGAAAATAATGATGATTACTCAGGGGAGATATCTGGTCTTGTAAGATTTTCTTATGAACAGCTGAAGATGGCAACTTGGAATTTCCAGAAAAAGATTGGTCAGAGAGGTTTTGGCTCAGTTTATGAAGGAGTTATTCGAGATGGTCAGAAAGTAGCAGTGAAGGTTCTTGATGGTTTGGCCAAGGAAAGAGGGAATTCTTGGCAGAGGTCCAGACCATAGGAAGCATCCATCATGTTAATCTTGTTAGACTAATTGGAGTTTGTGCTGAGAAAGAGCACACAATATTAGTTTATGATTTCATGAGTAATGGATCATTGGATAAATGGATTTTTGGCACAACCTCTACTCAATTTACCCTTGATTGGAAAATAAGAAGAAAAATCATCCATGATATTGCAAAAGGATTGGCTTATCTTCAAGAAGAATGTATGCAAAGAATAGTCCACTTAGATGTTAAGCCGCAGAACATTCTGCTGGACGAGAATCTTTGTGCAAAAGTATCTGATTTTGGCTTGGCCAAGTTGGTGGATAAAGATCAGAGCCACATAGTGACCAGAATTAGGGGAACCCCTGGATACTTGGCTCCTGAATGGTGTAGTGCATTCATTACAGAAAAAGCAGATGTCTACAGCTTTGGAATTGTTGCATTGGAGATCCTCTGTGGACGCAAGAATGTGGACTATTCACACTCACTGGAACATCCACATTTGCTTAGCTTATTTATGGAGAAAGCCGAAAACAATCAGCTTATCGATATGATGGGAAACTACAGCGATGATCCACAATGCAATACATCAGAAGTCATCCGTATGATGAAGCTTGCTGTCTGGTGCTTACAGAATGATTTTACTCTGAGGCCTTCCATGTCAATGGTGGTTAAAGTAATTGAGGGGACAATGGACATTGAATCTCACTTAGACTATAGTATTCCAAATTCACAAACAATTGCAGCAATCAAAAGAGTGGCAGACACCACGACTAACTTGTTTACTTCAATTCTTTCAGGACCTAGGTAAGCATTTCTAAGCATGATGAAGAGTCAATAGAGAAAAAGAAAATCCCCCCTCCTTTATCCTATTTCTTGTCTGATCCCATGATCATCATTGTTGTATAGCTATTTATTGGTTTCATTTGTGTTGTTTTTCTGTGACTTAGTAAGATACTTCAATTAATTAAGAACCATGGCGTGATTTCCAGTGTAAATCCAAACAAAAATGAATGCCTAAGTTCAATTGTTGTCTATAAACGTCAAAGTAAGCAGCTTCAGTGTCATGACTCAGTGAAAGTTTTCAGAGACAGACTACTTAATAGATGTTTTGATACTCTAATTAGTTACAATTATGAAGCATTACAAAGTTAACTTCGTACCTCCAGTATAGTGTCTAGGTGAAATTATGCAAACAGAAAAGACATTAAATAGTTGCTGGAACGATTATAAGAACAGTACATTTGGAGACAGGACCTTTACATCAGCTGTAGTTCATCAGCATTTCTCTTCTCCTTCCTACAGACGAAGTAACAATTTTTGATTTGATAAGAAGATCATAATTTAAACATGTAATAGAATTCATATTTTTGTATTTGATGGAAAAAGAGAATATACTAGGTCCATAGTTGAAGATAAGCCTCCGTCTCATCATTTAAACTAGCAGCAGCCTTTGCAATCAAAGCTTCTCCTTCCATAGCAATCTTGCTTTCCACCATCTCCTCGATCTCTGCCATAGCCCTCGAACGATTCAGTTCCTGCTCAGACTCCTCTGCTCCTTCATTTTTCGACTCTGAATCATCTTCAAACAGTTTCTCCCAAAACTCACGATTCTTAGCATTTTGAGCAGTTGCTTCTTCTTTCTGTTTTTCATTGGAACTTACGGAGCCACCAGCAGAGTTTGATGTCTGTCTGATCCCATCCTGGACAGAGCCAGCCACACGATCTGGTGAGTCCACCAATTGTGGCCTCTTTGTGGTGTCATTGCTGCTAGAGTCTCCTCTGACTTCAGATTTCTCGAGAAGTAACTTCATAATATTCCTAATTTCTTTTTCCTTACCGCATCCTAGCAACATAGGAAAGAAAGATCTCATGTTTTCTTGTCCATCTTTCAACTTCTGAAGTTCTACCCTCAGACTAATGTGATCATTCCTCAACTTCTCCAGCTCCTCTTCCAGATTATTGTTCACCAGATCAACGCGAGGACTATGTGAACCTTGCTGTGGGTTGTTCTCCTTGGATAGTTGAATCCTGCTTTTGATATTTTTCAGCCAGTGCTTTTTCCCAGCCCGAAACCATGGATTTCCATACTCACATTTGTAAGAACAGACCTTCCTAAAACGCTGAAAATTCATCCGTTCTTATCAAAACAAAGTTCCAAATTATTACTTCAAATAAAAAAGGAAACAAACCAAATAGCACCAAGATGCATACTGATCAGAACGTTAAATTAAGACGAAAAAGGGTGTTACTGTCTAGTATTTATAGACTGAAGCTACACAGATGTTGAGCTAGAAAATGAGAAAATAACATAGAAAACATATCAGAAACAGAAGTGGAAATTGCAGTAACACTATCACAGATTTTGAACTAGTAAAGATGAAACTGAAAATTTGAGTCATTAACCAACAGAAATAGGAACACAAAACGGAAAACAATACTAAAGGAGAAGTCAAATTTCAAGAAATCAATACAAAGGAGATAAAAACACAGGAAGCATATTGGAAACAAAAGAAGATTGATGTTATAACACTGTCAAAGCTGTTGAACTAGTAGTGGATATGGGAACGAAATTTCGAGAACTAGGAAGACAACACAGAGAATGTTACTTACATAGTTGTTGAGCTGGTAAATGAAGCTAGATAAATTGCTATGTTTGAAGTACTTTGGAAGAACTTCAACACAAAACTTGTTAGGATCAGTGATAAGAAAAGTAGTTTTGCTAGAAGTCCAATGTACTAAGGGATCAGTTTCAGGATCATCCACCATTTCATATGTCTTCACTAGAAAAGGTGGTGGAGAGTTTCCTCGTAATCCGGTGAGCCTCGGTCGACCTCGACCAACAGCTCCTCCTCCTCTTCTTCTTCCTCCTCCTCCCTTTCCACCATTTTCTTGATTGTTGATCTCCATTATTGATTGATGATATTATTTTCTTTGAAACCTTTTGAGAAAACTTGGAAGTGAGTGAAATAATTGATCATGCATGTTAGTAAGTTATATAGTGTGTAAAACATACTACATATATATTATGAAATCAAATATTTTCAAGTACAAAATGCAGAAAGTTTGCATTAGAATCAGGACCATTGGTGTTTTTTTTTCTTTTCTCTTCCTCTAAGTCACACACAACAGCCAGCTGCTTCTAAGTTTGTACTTCCTCCGTCCTTTTTTACTTGTTCAGTTGCATTTTATGCTCTTTTAAGAAAGGATTAATTAAATTTTAACAAATTTATTTTACTACATTTTTTTAATTAATTATACTTTAAAAATCTAAATTTGACTATTACTCTAATCAATTTGAAAAATGGTCACTTAATGATAATCTAAATTGTATGGCATTCAGTGTTTACATCAATTCTATTAATTACTGTGATTAATGAAGTGAGAATATATATTAAAAAATTATTGATTAAACAAAAAAATCTTATGTACAAACAGTGTGTCGTACATCTATTAATTTGGTATAAACACTTGTAAGGGTAAATTTATTCTATTTTCCTCACAGTAAGTGTGAGTTTTATTCTCGCAGACCCCCTTCCCTTCTCTTCTTCTTTTCATCCCCTCTGCAATAAAACAAAAAATTAGACAAAAATATAATAAAATAAACACACTTTTTTGAAGTTGAATTTTTTAAATAAATGTTGACACATTGTTAGTTACAAATAAATTATTACACTCTCTTAATGTTAATATATCATTCTTTTTGGAAATAGGAAGATAAACAAGGGAACAGAATATTCATATAGTCAATTTTAATTCTATTAAAGATTGACTTTTAGTTGATTAGTTGGTTGTAACATAGTTGGTTCAACCATTTCCATTTTAAGTCAAAAATAAAATAATCAAATAACAAAATATTCAATAATTGAAAGAAAATAATTCATGAGATTTTTTTTTTCTATTTCTCAAATTCGAACACACCCTTTTTGGTATTTTTAAAAAAAATAAATTGTTTTTACATATAATACTTCTAATTCTTGGGTACAAGAATGTCAAAATCACCAACAGTCCATTCTGCAACTCGATTAGCATCTCTAAATATTTCAGTTCCCAAACCAATTGAACTCCACTTCCTCCTAGCTGGTGCAGTGCCTGGATCCTACAATTAACACGTTGCGTCATTAAGTTCACACATTAAACTATACTGATAGTGTAAAATGTCTTTATAGTGTCTAACGGTCTGTATATATAACTTAAATTGATTCAAACCTGGTAAAAACATAGGGATTGTGACATCCTCCCAACATCAAGCTCCCAAGTTGTTGGATCACCAATCCAACCTTGTCCTTTCTTAGTAGGATAACCATATTCACCCCAAACAGGATGTGGCAAAATCTGCAAAATCTCCTGAGGTTGAGGATTTCTATAAGGATCACATGGTACACTAGGCTGCTCAACATGCTCCCCATTCCCTGGTGTACAATACATATGGTAAGCCTCATAGGGATAACGAGACTTGTCGGTTTGATGAACTTTTGTTCCATTTGGAAATGTGTGGTATGGAGGACACAATTTAAAGTCATCTGGGTTGCACCAGGATGGTGTTTCTGGATTCAGGATCATCTCACTGTATCTTGTGACATCTGAAGTCACATCTCCATCACAAGGTTTTCCATTGTTCTTCCAACAACTCCCTATGTCCATCAGATAAAATTGGCTTTTAGGACCTCCACCTTGAGCACATTCAATCTGAATCTTACCGTAAAATTTGGTGATTCTGGTATCTGCATAAAAATTCAATCTTTTTCAAAAGGGTAATCAAGAAAATGAACAAAATCGCAAAAAAAATAAAAAGTTTATGTTTTTACTCACAATTTTTGACATGCCCCTAGTGTGATAATGATATCCACCAGAAAAACCAGAAGTGGCATCTGATCTCAAGTAAAGCATTAACCAAGGATACTTTGTTGAGGTCCTTAAAACATGATAAAAAATCCAGCCTTTACCTAGTTCTTTCTGCCATCGTATAGAATATAAAGAGGTGTTCATGTTTGCACTATCTCGGCTCGAACTAGCATTCAAATCCCATGTTCCATGAAAACCCCCTTTAAGGGTTGTCCCTTGTAAAGTTGTGTAATTGTGGTAAATCAATGGCTGATTCATACATCCTTTGCCAAAACATGGAAATTCGCTAGGAGGATCGAATGGACCTACTTTGTGTCCATTTTTCGGGCATTTACCAGCATGAGTATCTATGTTACCACTCTTAAGCCTGATCATCCAGAATTGCCATGGATTTGGCTTGTCATTAACTTGACATTTTGATCCCAAGTATAGTTCTTTCTCTGCTGCATAAAGGTCTACGTTGTTCAACGCTGGTTTCGTCAGTCCTGGAAATGATTTTCCTATGCCTAACTTGTTATCCTCCTCAGCCACTTTATGGAGCAGCCTGTTTGGATCTGCACCACAGACAAAACAAATTCTCTCATATAAAAACATTAACCATTTCAACATAACAAAATCAAGGAAACAGAGAATTTCAACTCACTCTGCTGCTGAGCAGAGGCTTTGTTTTGAACATCAAAGCAATCAGCAGCTCTTGGGCTTCCCATTTTGGGGGCTTCCTCTCCAACCTCATTGCATTGATTCCATGCCTCTATGGCCACTCTTAGTCCATCGCGTCGCATCCCTGGATCCCCAACAGCTGAAATGTACTGATCATTTCCATCAAGACTTAAGGAGAAAACACCAGAAACATACACATTGATTATCAAAAGAGAAAGCAAATTGAACCAAGCAAATGAAATTTTAAATTGAGCCATGTCTAACTTTTCTAGCCTTGTGTGTACACTAGCTCTCTCTATTTATATATATTTTATTTATGTGGATGACTTCACATTTATGTTCTTTAAATAAACATCTCAACCTTTTGTAGATTACTTTTTCATAAACATTTAATTTAAAGTTAACAAACTTAAATGACATTAAATTTTCTTTGATTATTGGGAGGCGAAAAGTAGGAATGTAAATGGAGCGGGGCGGACGCAGAGCACAACTAAAATTAATTTCTCTTTTATTTTTTAAACTAAATACCCTTTGGCCATGATTTTACATGACAAGTAGGCAGTGATTCCTATTAACTTTAACTCAAAATCCACCACTTGTCCTGTCCCATTCTGCCTCTGTCTAAGGTTTTCCCTATCATGTCTTGTTAGATGATAGGGAAAACCTTAGAATGCAAGTGAATGCTAACTACTTTTGTTACAATATTCAAGTGCCACAATCGATTCTTGATGACACCTATAGTGATGAAATTGAAGACGAAGAAGAAGAGGTGGTGGAGGAAGAAGATATTAATGAGTTTGTGGATCAAGACATATCTCAGTATTTCGAAAGAAGTAGATCTTATGTGCCTTCTGTTATGGACATAGACAATAACGAAGATGGTGATGATGATGAGGAAAATGAAGCATGTGCTATCTGCTTGCTTGAATATAAAGATGAAGATAACATTGGCACACTTCAATGTGGCAATGAATTTCATCTTTTTTGCAGAAATTGTTTCATCTTTTTTTGTATCAAAAGAGAACAAAATATTCGTATAGTAATTCTATTAAAGATTGACTTTTAGTTGATTAGTTGGTTGTAACATGGTTGGCTCAACAATTTCCAATTTAAGTCAAAAAATAAAAAATAATCAAATAGTAACAAAATATTCAAGAATTGAAAGAAAAGAATTCATGAGAATTTTTTTTTTCTATTTCTCAAATTCGAAAACACCCTTTTTGGTGTTCTTTTATATTGTTTTTACATGTAATACTTCTAATTATTGGGTACAAGAATGTCAAAATCACTAACAGTCCATTCTGCCACTTGATTAGCATCTCTAAATATTTCAGTTCCCAAATCAATTGAACTCCACTTCCTCTTTGCTGGTGCAGTGCCTGGATCCTGCAATAAACATGTCGCATCATTAATTTCACGCGTTAAACTATATTAATAGTGTAAAGAGCCTTTATACTGTCTAACGGTCTGTATATATAACTTAAGTTAATCCAAACCTGGTAAAAATAAAGGGATTGTGACAGCCTCCCAACATCAAGCTCCCAAGTTCTTGGATCACCAATCCAACCTTGTCCTTTCTTAGTAGGATAACCATATTCACCCCAAACAGGATGTGGCAAAATCTGCAAAATCTCCTGAGGTTGAGGATTACTGTAAGGATCACATGGTCCACTAGGCTGTTCAACATGCTCCCCATTCCCTGGTGTACAATGCAAATGGTAAGCCTCGTAGGGATAACGAGACTTGTCGGTTCGATGAACTTTTGTTCCATTTGAAAATGTGTGGTATGGAGGACACAATTTAGGGTCATATGGTTTGCACCAGGATGGTGTTTCTGGATTCAGGATCATCTCACTGTATCTTGTGACATCTGAAGTCACATTTCCATCACATGGTTTTCCATTGTTCTTCCAACAACTCCCCATGTCCATCAGATAAAATTGGCTATGAGGACCTCCACCTTGTATCACATTCAATGTGAATCTTACCTTAAAATTTGGTGATTCTGGTATCTGTATCAAAATTTAATCTTTTTCAAAAAGGTAATCAAGAAAATGAACAAAATCGCGAGAAAAATAGAAAGTTTATGTTTTTACTCACAATTTTTGACATGCCCCTAGTTTGATAATGATATCCACCAGAAAAACCAGAAGTGGCATCTGATCTTAAGTAAAGCATTAACCAAGGATACTTTGTTGAGGTCCTTATAACATGGTGAAAAATCCAGCTTCCTTTACCTAGTTCTTTCTGCCATGTTACAGAATAGAAAGATGTGTTCATGTTTGCACTATCTTGGCTCGAACCAGCATTCAAATCCCATGTTCCATAAAAACTTCCTTTAAGGGTTGTCCCTTGTAAAGTTGTGTAATTGTGGTAAATCAATGGCTGATTCATACATTCTTTACCAAAACATGGAAATTCACTAGGAGGATCAAATGGACCTACTTTGTGTCCGTTTTTCGGGCATTTACCAGCATGAGTGTCCATGTTACCACTCTTAAGCATGATCATCCAGAATTGCCATGGATTTGGCTTGTCATGATCAACTTGACATTTTGATCCCAAGTATAGTTCTTTCTCTGCTGCATAAAGGTTTACGTTGTTCAACGCTGATTTTGTCAGTCCTGGAAATGATTTTCCTATGCCTAACTTGTTATCTTCCTCAGACACTTTATGTAACACCATGCTTGGATCTGCACCACACACGGAACAAATTCTCTCATATAAAAACATTAACCATTTCGGGTGTGTTTGGTATAAAGGAAAATGTTTTCAAATTTTTTCATCTTTGGTTGGGTAAAATGTTTTTCAAATCAACTCATTTTGCTCAAAAATTAAGAAAAAAATGACTTCATATTACAAAAAAAATTTGAAAAAATAAATTTTAAATTTATTTTTTTAAAATATTTTCAACTTCAATTTTTTATTTTTTACCCCACTCCTACCCCACCAACCCCTAACCCCCCCCCCCCAAAAAAAATTAAAAAAATTATAGTTTGTTTTTATAAAATATTTCAATTTTTTGTTTTTTTACCCCACTCACCTCGACCCCCCATCAACCCCCTACCCCCACCAAAAACTAATAATTTAAGTTTGTTTAAAAAAAATATTTTCAACTTCAATTTTTTATT
>JAJOOH010017001.1:0-17995 GCA_029582605.1 Solanum gracilifrons
CAACCTTTCGGTCAAAACCTTGGACATTAGCTTATAGAAGCTTCCAATTAAGCTGATGGGTCTGAAGTCCTTAAGTTCCTTTGCTCCTATCTTTTTAGGAATCAGTGCTATGTAGGTTGCATTATAGCTCTTTTCAAACATCCCAGTTGAGTGAAAATTGTGAAAAGCCCCCATAGTGTCATGTTTAATGATCTCCCAACATTTTAGAAAGAATCCCATTGTGTATCCATCAGGACCAGGGGCTTTGTCTAAAATCTTAACTTTTAAACAATAAAAGAATAACAATTTCTCAAAATATATTACTATTATACTATGCAATTTACCTCCTTAAAAGAAATAATCAATCAACTATTACTATTATAATTGAAACATCACTCCTTCATGAATAAAGGCAAAATATTTTCAAATAATGAAATATGATAATCTTGAGACATAGGAAAAAAACATGAAGACTGTTAAATTAGGTCTTAGGCCTAACTCACACCCCAAAAGCTAGCTCAAAGGGAGGAGGATTGCCCAAGCCTTATAAGGAGTCCACCCATCTCATTAACCACCAATGGGGGACTTTTTGTCATTCTTTAACAAAGACCAATGACAAGTGAATATGTAACATTCGGCTATGTATTTTAAAACATAAATGTTAAGTGGTATTCATCCTCACGGCGTTCTAAAATAGTAAATAAGCAATACTATGACCTGTTATTTGAGTTACTCTCAATTTTCTTATTTCTATAGATGAAAAAAACTACTAAGCATCATTCATTTATTAAGGAATTATGAGGATCAATAGTATTGACTAAGGAATTTGACATATAACTTGTGTAAGAATTGTCAGGGGGACACCCGAGCATTGGGCGTTAGGCGTGTTTAGGGTGTAAGCCTCACAGAACTAAGCCCCACATGTGATCCTCGAGGTGTTTTGCCGGTGCCCCTCCCGGGGTGAGTCCCAAAACAGCCTTCTAAAACACTGAGGATAAGGAAACACCGAGTAGACAATCCATGGGACGTGAATATACTAATTCAGCAGCATTTTGTCCAATTGCTCGTTGAGCAATTTATCATTGTCATTGATGCTCGTATGGGTTAGTCATACAGGCAGAACCAGAAAAAGGTAACTCCATATACAATAGAAAAATCACTTAGTTAAGAAATAAACTTCACAAGTAGTGTTATAATTTCAAAATCTTCTGAAAATTCATAAATTAAGAAATAGTTTGGAGTTTTACTCAACAAGACATAGAGGAAAGGAAAACATCAGTCAAAGTCTGGCATCAAACGGGGACTCGTAAATGTAACAGCTTCAGCAATTGTTGAGTGTTTATGTGGACAAAGTGTTGCTATAAAAATATACAATGATGTAACAAACTGTCTTTAATTTTTCGAAGAGTCATAACTCCAAAGTGAAATTCAGAATTCTTGGTTATCAGTGCATAACCACCTCCTTCAAAATGAACTCTAATCATATAAAAGCAATCTATTTTAAGACATTGATGATAACCAATTATACTAGTTACACAAGCTTATTATGATAAACCAATTATTTTGGTTACACAAGCTCTGTGCCTATCTTGTATATGACATGTGATCAATCCTTATTTTTGATAAGTTATGCCATGTCATCAATCTCAAGATAGCTGAAACAAGGAATTTGATAATATGGCTAATAAGCACAGCAGAGCGAAGATTTGAAAGGTCCACAATGCAATATCTTATACTTTTTGTAGGGCACTGGAGAAAGATAAATCTTATTCCAACTTATATTGTTCATGAGCAACCTAACAGTTTGTCGCATGAACCGACTATCAGTAACACATTAGATAACATCAATGAAGAAAGCAGACAATAAGCAAATACACTCACTGTACATCCCAGACGAGTAGGACAGCCCTCAATAAACATCAATGTTTTGCTAGGCTTTTTCCCAGCATCTCCAGAAGCAGAATGTTCTTCTGCAAACTTTTCGAAATGAAAGGAGTCACACTGCCTGAGCTTTCGGCTAACCAATATATCAGCAGACAATGAATCTGTGCAACGTGCAACTTTCTCCAAGCGATGTTGTTTCATATCAAAGACTAAGGTGACTCCTTTCTTTAAAATAGACTCCTGTATGTCACGAGAAACAGCATTCTCCACTAAAACTACATTTGGTTGGTACCTTTCTATCATATCGAGGATAGATTTCACACTATCTTTCTCCTGTTATCATAAACAAACAAAACCAGACAATCACTAGTCAAAGAATGTGCTCATTTTGGTAATGTGACACACCCACGGATTTGTTGTTTACCTGTTGCACAGACTCCTCGAATGATGACAACTCACTTTTTCTGGAGAGCCCTAGTGCACCCTCGATCAACAGCAACCTAGGTTTATCGTACTTGGTTGGCATGTGTTTGTGCGCAGCATGCTTTTTAAAGACCAAGCCTCTGACAAAACGACTACAAAACACAAAGATATCCGGTAAGCCTGGAGAATTTAGTGGTCCATCCATCCCGAAGTCTTAGTCTGAACAAGCACATAAGTTGTAAATTTTATAACCAGACTGCATGTTACAGACCGAGTCGACCCTGAATTAGACTTAAAGCTACTGTTTGATATGGCTGCAAGACTTGCAAGAACAAAAAAGGGTTATAAACATACTAGTCGATAAGTGATGTGTGTAAGACCTTACAAGAATTATGACTTTTGAAGAAGAACTATCACTCAAAATGTAATGAATGGTGGGTAAAGAAGAGGTTCCCAATTCAAACTTCTTCGGGTCATTCAACTGAGGAGACAATCTTTTTGTGATTGACGAAATAACTAAAATTGAATGAATTACTCAAAGACATAGATTAGACACCAAATCTGTCCGTTCCAATCAGCATGGATCTCCTTTTATTTTGTTTGGCTATCTTATCACACTCCTCTTATTTTATCTTTTACTCTAATTTTCCTTTCTTTTATTATTTTATTTTATATTGTTATTCCATAGACCCCACTTGTGGGATTACACTGGGTATGTTGTTGTTGTTATTATATCTTTATTAAAGTTGTGACATTATTATTATCATCATATCAATGAATGCATCATTTTAACTGTTGTTGTTGTAGACTTGTAGTTATTTAAAAAAGTAGAAGAAAAACCAACAGATAATCTAAAAAGAAGGTAACTGAATCAAAACAAGAAGCCCAAAGCAGAACAACGTAAAGAAAAAACCCAAACAAGAAGAGAACACAAAGGTAAGAAGGTAGCCAAACTGGAAAAGGCTATGTCAGTCTAAAGGCCAAGAAAATGACTTAATCCAAGGCATAAAACAAAAGCTAAGGTCGATGCCCAGTTTGATAGAATCCAGAAGGTTAGAGAGGGATTAAACTTGGATCATTTGATTACACAAAACTAATCATGGCTATCAAATCAAGAGTTGATCTACAGCGATGAATGAGGCTCTTGCTTCCTAGAAGTCCTGTGGATGAGAAAGTTAACATTTGCCTTCGCACTCATCCCAAATAATGGGCGTAACTAAGACTGGGCCTCGGACCGGAATGAACCGGTACCGGAATGGTTTGAACAGGTTTTTGACCGGTACCGGGATGAACCGGACCGGAATTATCAGGATGGAAAGCTCAGTTCCGTCCCGTCCCACTGTATACCGGGATAGAACCGGAACGGACCGGAATGGGACGGGATGGGATAAACAGAACAGCACATATAGTTATTTCAAAAAATAATAATTTTTTTGAGTTATTTTGAATTACGAAAATATGAATGTTTTTTTATTTTTCTAAGTTTAATAGTTTATAAAGTATTTAAGTTTTGAAATTTATAATGTTTATTTGTAATTTTACTTAAGTTTATTTTTAAAATATTTTTTAAAAATTTTTACTAATAAGTTTGTAAGTTAAGTTTAATAAAGTTTTTTTTTTAAAGTTTTTGAGTTTATGTTATCAGTTTTCAAGATTTGAATCTTTTGAAGTTTATAAGTTATAACTTATAACTAATAACTTGTAATTTAAATAACTTAAGTTTCTAATTTGTTAAATTTATAAATTTTATAAGTTTTTAGGTTTATATTATTTGAAGTTGATGAATTAAGTTTGTAATTTTAAAAAATTAAATAAACAAAAAAGGAATGCTAATAAAAGTATAAAACAATGACAAAAATTAAAAAAACCAATCCAATTTCATGGACCGGACCGGAATCGGGATGAACCGATACAGGTATACCGGTACCAAATCATGATACCGTCCCGTTCCGAGTACCGGTTCAATGTATCCCATTCTGTCCCGAATACTACCGGACCGGAACGGTACCGGTACAACCCGGTCCGGTGCCTAGCCTTAGGCGTAACTATACTCAGACAAATACTAGTGAAATTGGCATCCATGCAGGAACTCCTCATGTCCCCTCACTCCTTCATGTGATCCTTGAAGGACAGCACGTTTACCTATGCCCCTTGGATGCTGCTATATCGTGTCCATATTCAACCTGTCTGCTTCTTCCCTTTCCTGCTTTATTGTAACCTACTCTGGATAAATGTATTCCCGACTCCAGTGTATTTACATTACCCAATGCATGCTGGTATCCAATTTGTACAAAACTAGGGGTGTCAAATGGGTGGATTGGGCTGCATTTGGCGGGTCAAAATGGACACGTTATTGACCCACCCAAAAGTTAGTTGAGCTGAAATGATTTGGCTTGAAATGGGCTAAAAAGCGGGTCATAACCCAACCCACCCAATTCTTACTAAGTTTTATTTTCTTTGTTTATTCTTTTATAATTTTTTAGTATCTAATAAAATTAATAATTTTCTTTATTATGGCTAACCCAGATCTGTTAGAATACCGCTTATGGTTGTGAACTGTTGAGCTGGGCTGGGTGGGCTGATCTTTGGACTGATCATGCAGTTAACTAAAAACCAGTTGAGGTCAACTTGAAAACTCAATTGGGAGTATTAAAGAACCTAGGTAGGCTAACCTCAGGCTTCTCACTTAATCAAGGAAACTAGAAATGAAGAACTTCGAGCTTCTGATACAAAAAACACTCAAGAGAATTACAAACTTAAGTAAAAGCTAATTGGTTTAGACTTTAGCTTTAGGTTTGACTGCGCCGACAAGGCTTAGGCCTGATGGTTCAAAAACCTAGGACACGATGTTAATCACTTGTGATCTCATCTTTAGCAACGCATATAGGTTAGAGCGCTGGATGTGTCACATCCAATCTGATGAAAGAGTTAAATAAAAGTAGTCCCAAAACATAATTAATTGGGAGGTGCTGAACTTCAAAATCTAATCCCACTTAGTCAACAAGGCCAACTTGAGTCTAAGAGAACGCTAAAAATACTCAGTTGAAGTTTTGGATAGAACATAAACTGTCTATCATTGAAATGTAATATTGTGCATGATTCAGATGAATGATATCTAATCTTTTTGCCGTTTGAATCTGACTGTCCAATGATAAGTATTTTAATTCAAAGGATAATTATACTAATTTTGTATAGTTGCGGGTTCAAGTTTCAATCTATAATGAATAGGATTATTAGAGTTACCTGAAAGTTATAAAAATCAAAACAACCGTTTGTAATTATTAGTTAAAGTTCAATTCTCTCCATTCATTCAATGTGGTTGTAACAGTTAGTCCTTACTTCCACTTTTGCGTGAATGCCTTAACTAAAACTTGGAAGATTAACTTAAATTGGGTAAGATTAGTTGATATGGAATACAATGTCTGTCTAACATCTTCTGTTAGCCACATGAACCTCCTTAAGCAAACTCTTTTTTCGCAAACAAATGGTGTCAAGCAATTCAAAAAGGTGTTATTTTCAAACTAAGTCATGATTACAGAATAAATTTGTGGTTCAAAGACCAAACACACTCAACCAATTCAAATCATCCCCTCTTTTAGGGTAAGTCCAGACTATTTGGAAATCCTTTCGAAGTCAAATTGCTACAATGCCCTTGATCCTCTAATTTCAGAATTTCAAAACAGAGTTTAATTGGCATTAGTGGACATTAGTGAAAGCATGGCAGAGGAAACACCACATAAAAAGGAGAATTGCTGAATACACATTACCTAATATCTAATATGCCTAGAATTGTGAATGAATGAGAAATGGAGAAATACAACAGAGTTGAGGAAATGGTGGTTAGAGTGATACCTTTGGCTGCGAGAACCAGTTGAAATGCATTTTATCTTCACATATTCAACTGGATTCATCTTTCCTTCCCTAGAATCAGGCTTCACAAAAGAAGCAGCCTCCCATGACAAGGAAGTGATTATATCAACCCAATTATCACCTTCTTTCACCGAAGCGGCAACACCAAAAGATTTAAGGTGGTCACTAACAAAGGCCTTAAGCTTCCTGTTCATTACTTCTTGTAATGCCTTTTGTCGTTCCTCTTTAAGCTTATAACTACCAAAGTCTTCTTCACCAAAGCTGATTAACGAAGCTGTACTACCCCATTTCTGGCCATCAACACATTCGTCGTCATCATAATTAGCCACACTGTCCTCAATATCATCATCATCGTCTTCTGGTTGCGGGGGAAGCCAGAACTGGGCATCAAATTCATCATTACAAGAGGTTCCAGCCTCATCATCGTCATATCTTTCATTTCTACTATCTTTGGGTTCCTCAGAGTTACCAGTTCTCGTTTGTTCTGCTTCCCTTCCTATAGCAGAACTAGAATCCTCTTGACTGCTGTCTGTACTACATTCATCAACATACACCCTGATAATAAAGCCAAAAGGGGAACCAAGTCTAAATAAGTTGGCTTTTTCATTATTCAAACCAGAACAATTAGTGCCTTTATTTAACCCTCTACCTAAGAAGAATATTGATATAACTAATTACAACTAACCTCACATCTGAATTTGCATCAACAGAAAAGTCACCTGAAAGGTCACAGAATAGGGCTTAAGGGGCATGGTAAATGTAACTAATATGTCAAAGTATGAGATAAAGAAAGCAGAGCATACTGCAACATGAGCCAGAGCTGTTTATGCTTGGTAATGAAGCAGCTGGATTGATCATCAAAATTGCATTATCTGGCATTTCACCACATAATTGGCTCAATTGTACAGAATCCCTGTCATTAAACTTTGAGGAATTTCCACTTTCCAGCTTCTCCATGCTTCCACTTGACTTTGTTGATTGAGCACCACAGTATTGACACAAATTATATTGGATGCCAGGAAGTTCTTAAACCTGCAAACTTACAACAGCCGAGAAAAATAATGTGAGCAACTTAAACAAACAAAAATAGACCCATCCTCTCAACAAAAAAGATTTGTATGATGCAGCAACCTAAATCTTTCATATGAAGACAACCAAGCCTATGAGAAAAGCTTAATGATTTCATGTTGGCATTATTTCGATAACCAAATATGTAGTTTTTTAAGAAGCTATCTCTATGAACTTTTGCATTGGCCAGTTAACGAGAAAAAATGCACCTTTGAATGTCCTTGCTTTTAAAGTATAGAGCAGAAATATACTGAAGAAAAAATTGTGAGAGTTAGAAATGATTTTTTTTTGGTGATGTAATTTCTAAATACCACCTGGGTGTTATAAACAGGGAGGAGCAAGAGACCAAGGTACGAGTTCAGCCAAACCCAGTAACTTTGGTCCAAACTCATGTATTTGTCTTAAGAAATCCATTTAATAGGTACAAATTATTACTTTAGAGCACAATAACTTTTAAAGGGTTAGAATCTTGCATCCATAAACTTCAAATCATGATTCCGCCTATGGCTATAAATGATAATAAGTGCATGGAGAACGTCCCACATCCCTTATTTCACCATGCGTATCCACCCACCATGAATGAAACATTATCACATGGTTTTCTTTCCCGTCACCTACAAAAGCTTTGCGCACCTCCTCACTGATCACATATCATCCATTACTACGCTCCCTTCTGCACCTTATTACCACTATTATTTATCACGTGTGTTCTCTTGTCTTCAAGTTTCATTAGAAAAATAAAGAAAAAGTTTATTTCCACATTGTTAGCACATGCTTGTAATGGGCAAGCATCCTTTTCAACTGCCCAATTGCCAAGTATTGAACTAGTTTCATGTTAAATAACAATCATATTTGAACTTAAGATGATCAATAAAACCATTACCATATATGTTTTTGACACTCTGTATGGAGTTATTCCAAAACCTTCTAACTTTTCTAAATTGTGTTATAACTAAAAGTTGCAGAAGATATGTGGTGGGGGTACTTAATCGGTTTCAATAGACAAATTCCATAATGAGTACTGTTTTACCTCTCCAGCTGCCCCTAAATAGTCTGATTTTCCTCCACGACGATAAGGAGCTAAAAGATCTACTACATTAATGGGCATTGCAACAAACGGATTTTGCAAAATGAATATATGGGTCGGAGTGGGTACTTTAGAGACTAAGTTTCAAATGCTAAATAGGCATCAGTAGACAGCTTATGAAAAAGTAATTCAGAATTCCAGAAAGTAGAATTGAAAAAGTAAAACCATTTATGAGAAACTATGGGAAATTAAGTTGTCCAAAACCAAACAAACTCAACAGTTTAAGTTGTCCTAAAAACAAATATAACCACTAAGAAACAAGAATACATTCACAAATGTAATACAGTGATATATATGACATAAAATAATGAATCGACGGAAACAAAACATTTTAACATGACAGTTTGGTATTCTTACAACAATGCCAATCAGCCACAAACAGGATAACAGTTATATTCTTCTTCAATTCCTTTTTTTTTTCCATGATAATTAGGAGAACAGTTACCGTAACTATTTCTGTCTTTTGGCACAAACCTCTATACTAATATCCATGAATTAAAGAGCACGGAAATAAATCGGGATTTGATATCCGAAACGCCTCAAAAAAAAAAGAAAAAAAGAAAAAAACATTCTCACATTACAAGAAAGACAAATATTTCCTTGACTAAGATAGAGCAGATAGATTAAGATAAAAAAGACGCAAAACAATACGCATGGAGAAAGTTAAAAAGAAAACATCTGTACTACCCAGTCATATAAATGTGAAGCAGCCCAAATGTTGCACCCTAGATGGCATAAGTCCGTTAACCGAAAGCATCACTAGCTTAGGCTTTGACCCAAGTAGCATGGGGAACGTGGACAGCCTCCCATAAAGAGCTAAAAAAACTTAAAAGATAAAACTATGCTGGATTTTCATATATCAACACTTGTGTCATATAAATGTGAAGCAGCCCAAATGCTGCATCCTAGATGGCGAGAGTCCAGTAGCCGAAAGCATCACTAGCTTAGGTTCTGACCCAAGTAGCACGGGGCACATGGACAGCCTCCCATAAAGAGCTAAGAAACCTTAAAAGATAAAACTATGCTGGAATTTCAAAAATCAACACTTGTTCATGAATCACTGATTGACAGAATTAGTTTGTCACTTAATAGAATAAAAGGAAAAAGACAATTCTTCTTTATTTATCAAAAAAAGTACTCCAATTAAATCTTCTAGATTTAAGAACTTGCCACTCTACTATGAACCAACAACAAGAACTACTACTACGCCTCAGTCCCAAACCAGTTATGGTCGGCTATACGAAACAAATACAGATTAATCTCTATGTAGCCAAACTTGTACCCAATTCCGATGATTCAAACAAGTCACAAACATCACAGAAATCACAAACTTGCAATGCCATAGCCTAAAATTAAAAATTCACAAACACAAAAAGGAAAATTCCAATCAAATCAACATGATAAAATCTTTAAAACCATCCTTTAAAAGGATGAAAACAACATAAAGATCCTAATAGCAAGATTATAAACTTCAAAAAAACCAATAAACATTAAACAATCAGCAAAAAAGAAAGAAAAAGATTTGAAATTTACATCAACTTACAGTAAAAAGAAGCAAATTAAGATACCCTCCAAATGAATCAGAAGCATATCTTAAAATCAACCCTCCAGCTAAAAACCCAGTTAATATTTCCCAATTGGGTATCCAAAAAATGGAAAATCTTGCTAGAAAATTTAGGAGAGAGAGAGAGATAGAGAGAGAAAGGACATTTAAATGAATTAAGGAAGACAAGAATGAAAATGTTGGAAACAATCTTTCTTTGGTCTAAGTGGGACCCACTATGTGTTCAATTTTCTTTTGCTATAGTATGGAGGTGACATAATACCAAAGTTTCAAAAATTATATATATTGTTTGTAGTCCTAGTTGTTAATTTAAAGATATTCAAATTTTTCAAAAAATTCAAGTGGCAAAAAGATTAATACACACATTTTTTTTTTTAAAAAAGGATCTTTTATTTACATAGTACATATGGATATATGAAATGATTTGATTGGCTTCTAGGAGATTTTGTAAAATTATTGACAGTTTTTGCCTCTATAGTATTTATTTATCTTTTATGTTCAATTCATAAGGTATTATAAGAAATCTTTTTTTTTTCATAAATATATTTTGCCTTTTGCACCTAAACTTCTTTAAATATATAAGAAATTGTTCTCTTAACTAATTACTTTTAATAATTCAAAAAATTTCAAAGGTAATGGGCCCACTCTTTAATCTTTATTTATTTAAATTTAAATGTTAAAATCTTTATTTGGTGTCATGTTTAAACTCGTGACATGCAACTAACACACAAGGTTTTTTTCTTCTTTCCAATTCCAAAACTAATTTATGTTCACTTATACTAAATCGTTCTGACATATTGTCACACATAAAATTGTCTTCTACTGCTAGGAGTGTTCATGATTTAGTAAAAACTTATTTGAAACAAAAAAATCAAATCTATAATGCTACGGTTCTAACTATTTTTCTTTTTGAATGACATGTTGTCTTTTGTTTTTCTTCTTCTTGAATAAATCATTTTTTTATGTATAATAATAATCGAACTAACAACCAAACTGATAAATATATATTATATTTAATTTTAATAATTTAAAAATTAATTAAATCAATTTAATTTTAACTTTGATTAATAACTGATTCAAACTGATCTGTGAACAATCTTAGTTATATGTCTATGAATTATGAAATAGTTTGATACCTACTATGAACCATCCAAACAATGCATAACTTAATATTTGATTGATAGTTTCAACAATTTTAGTAGGGATAAGGGTCTGAAAAATATCCCAATTTTGGTCGGATTTGTTGTTGCGATATTAAACTTTCATAAGGATCTATTACCTCCCTAGACTATTTAATACCGTATTTTTTACCCCCGAACTATTTAATAGTGTATTTTAAAGGTATATATGTGCCCAACTGGACACATTACTATTTATAATTTTGCATTATTTTTTATGCCACGTGGACAAATATATATGTTTAAAATACGATATTAAATAGTCTAGGGAGGTAATAGGTTCTCATAAAAGTTTAGTATCGCAACAGCAAATTCGACCAAAGTTGAGGTATTTTTCAGACCCTTATCCCATTTTAGTATAAAGTCAAAAGAACACAATCTAGAGGTTGTGGAATAAGTTAAAGACGCTCCAAATTTTAAAAAAAAAATAACAACTTGAAATGACTAGACATTTTTTTTATTAGTGAATTACATAGCCAAGCACCTTGTTTGATTATGGAGATTAGAAATCTTTTTATTTTCTTGACAAGTCAATGAAAGAGCTAGCTAGAACGATTCTAAAATGTATTTTCTTATATAAATAAATCACCAAATATTTAATAAATCGTCAAATATTTAAAGGTGTAGATGTAGTTTTTTTTTCTTTTCTAATTGTATCGATCGATCTAAACTCATCATTTTTAAGGCGGAGTACATATGACATATGTGAATATAAATGTATGAAAATACACTAAAATTACAATAAATATTAATTGAGGACACATAATTTTTAGAAGTATAACAAGTTATGTATAAAAAAAATAGTAAAAGTTGAACTTATTAAGTTAAGTTCATGAATTTACACCATTTAAAATAGGGAAAATTGTCACATATTGTCACACATAAAATTGTCTTCTACTGCTATTTATTGATTGGTGCTATAGGTAGGAGTGTTCAGGATTTAGTAAAAACTTATTTGAAACAAAAAAATCAAATTTATAGTGCTACGGTTTTAACTATTTTTCTTTTTGAATGACTTGTTGTCTTTTGTTTTTCTTCTTCTTGAATAAATCATTTTTTTATGTATAATAATAATCGAACTAACAACCAAACTGAT
Organism: Solanum gracilifrons; assembly: GCA_029582605.1. Classification (NCBI taxonomy): domain Eukaryota; kingdom Viridiplantae; phylum Streptophyta; class Magnoliopsida; order Solanales; family Solanaceae; genus Solanum; species Solanum gracilifrons. The sequence continues at coordinate 12,150 of JAJOOH010017001.1, forward strand.
AAATATATATTATATTTAATTTTAATAATTTAAAAATTAATTAAATCAATTTAATTTTAACTTTGATTAATAACTGATTCAAACTGATCTGTGAACAATCTTAGTTATAGGTCTGTGAAGTATGAAATAGTTTGATACCTACTATGAACCATCCAAACAATGCATAACTTAATATTTGATTGATGGTTTCAACAATTTTAGTATAAAGACAAAAGAACACAATCTAGAGGTTGTGGAATAAGTTAGAGACGCTCCAACTTTAAAAAAAATAACAACTTGAAATGACTTAGACATTTTTTTATTAGTGAATTACATAGCCAATCACCTTGTTTGATTTTGGAGATTATAAATCTTTTATTTTCTTGACAAGTCAATGAAAGAGCTAGCTAGAACGATTCTAAAGTGTGTTTTCTTATATAAATAAATCACTAAATATTTAATAAATCGTCAAATATTTACAGGCGCAGATACAATTTTTTTCTTTTCTAATTGATCCGATTGATCTAAACTCATCACTTTTAAGGCGGAACACATATGGCATATGTGAATATAAATGTATGAAAAATACACTAAAATTACAATAAACATTAATTGAGGACACATAATTTTTAAAAGTATAACAAGTTATGTTTAAAAAAATAGTAAAAGTTGAGCTTATTAAGTTAAGTTCATCGATTTACACCATTTCAAATAACAAGCATTGTTTCCTCTTCTTTATTTTATTTTAAATGACCATATTTGATTTGTTACGTAGTTTAATTAAGAAGTTAAGATTTCTTTTACATACTTAAAATATCATAAAAATTGTGGTCTTTTAGCATGATATAAACTACAACAAAAATAAATGAAAGAAAAAAAGAGAGGATAATCAAGGAAAGAGAAAGGAGAATAAAAATGTGGGAAAAATTATTAAATTAAAATAAGGAACAAAAATAAGAAAATGGATTTTCTTCTTCTAGCTAGGCGGGCGTACGTAGACTCCTAAAAACATGGTTCAAATGCCCCTTCTAAGACGGCTTTTTGTCCCATGTCCATGCACACTAATCATATATTTTATAATATAATTATAACAAGGGCATGTTGACTAAATTATGGACTTTTATGAGTTGCGTTTGATAAGTAAGCAAAAAATATTATTCCTAAAGCAAGTATACATAAAGTAATTTATTACTCTCTCCATTTCATATTAATTGAATTTTGAGGCATTTTTCATTTTTCAAATTAACTTAATTGTTCAGTTTTCAAGACTACTTTTAGAGTGTTCTTCCAATTTTACCCTCATTTGAATTTTCAATGTGATGACTTCAATAAATTTGACAACAATTAACAAGGGTATAAATGGAAAACTATGTTCAATTTATGTCTTAATCTACTTTTCTTAAATGGTGTGAAACACCTCAAAAATTTAATTAATATGAAATGGAGGGAGTATTATTGGAGTGGAATATGGTAGCGAATGGGGTTCAAGGTGATGGGGTGGGATGGTTAAGGGGTGAGGATTGGAGGCATTGGAGACAGGTAACTGCTTTGTATCCGTCATCTCTTTGAAGAAGCTGAAAGGCTAGAAATGACACATTTAATTAAAATTTGTGACTCTCAGTTAATTATATATCTTCTTTTCACCTGAAAATTTTGATTGGGGGTTGGGGGGAGTAAATTCTTCTCACTTTTTTTTATGCTAACTGAATACGGTTCTAAGACGAGGGAAGCACTTAAAAGCCTCTTTATTCATAACTTGAATTTCGAGATAGTCGGATAGCAACTATCTTCTTCTACCTCCTCATGGATTCTCTGTATTCTCTTCCACTGTTGAACTTGACATGTTAGTAATTGAACTTGTTTTCCCTATTTCATAAGAGAAGTCAATTTTCTTATTCTCAAAAGACTTGCTTTTTTACAAAATATATTTTCAAAACATTTTGATCGATCAAACATGAAAAAATTGTATTCCTCCCACCAAATGATGTAAATTATTTGACATCCCTCTCTAATTATATCATTGTTTTGTTTCCTATAGTTGTCTATATATTGAACTTTTTTTTTGAATGATTGTTTATAAAAAAAATTTAAAAGTTAACTGTTTAGTCTTTTAATCATTAAATATTGATTAAACTTAAAAATATATATGACTATAAGATTATCGTTACATTAATTACAAGAAATAAACATTAAGTGTTATAAATAGTTTTTTTTCATATAAATTATGTTCTAGCACACCATGGGTTCGTCCATTTATTCAATTATTGTTCCAATATATACTACTATTAACTTCTGTGAAACTTTATCCACATTTCTAATACCAAATCTCTCTGTTTTGACTTTTTGTTTTGTAGATTCACTTTACTTAATCTTTTGTAATTTATATTTCTTTTCTATGCTTTGTGAGTTGTCTTGTGACGGTGACTAAAATAAGGCATGGTTTGAATATATATTTCCTTTTGAAGATGCTAAAATTCTGGAGGGCCATTTAGGGGTGACGCTTTTAATATGATTTTTTTCATATTCCAAATTTAAATCTAAAATCTCTAATTAAAGGTGGAATAATTTTACCAGTACTATACCACAACATGTTAGTGGCTATTAATTGATACATATAAATATAAGCAATATCATATTTATTAAATTGTTCAATCCTGATGTTTTTGTTAATTTCACTCCCATTGAGATATGGGGAAAATTGTAATAATCGCTTCCAACAAGACAGAAAAGGACAATTTTGGTTCCCACCCACTCACCTTTGCGGGTTATTTGATACGCAGATTAAATTATTCTAGTATTATAATTTAAACTAATTTATCTTATGTAAAAGATAAGATGAAGTAATTCTAAATTGAATGAGATAAAATGAGATATTTTATGATTAAGCTTGAAATAAAATTTATATTGCATTTGATTGATGAGATAAATTGATCATGCGATAAACTATATTATACCGTTAATCAAATACAATACAATTTTTCTTTGAGACTTAATTCTAAAATATTTCATTTTATCTCACATAACAAACGGCCCCTTATAGTGCCCTGCCTAAACCTGCCAGCCCCAACTAATTATTTGGTATAGTTCTTTGTTATTGTTTTGAGTTCATACTTTTATATAAATTAGTTTTTTTTGCACGTGTATGTCAAGTCATGTTATATATTATTTTATAAAATAATATACATATTATCAACTTAAAAAATTAAATAAAGCGCAAATTTCTTTAAGTGATTATGGTAATTAATTGTTGGAATAAAATGATTGGAATACTAGTTTAACCTATGAAGATATGTATATACTTTTTTACTTATTTCGATTTTAAGATACAAACGTGTTAAAGTGTATCACACCCAATACTATCCTATAGATATAGGATAGTTAATCATGCATGAACATTTAGAATAATATAAAGATAAATTCACACTCGTATTATATATGATCTCTTGTTCTCCTATAACAACGTTGTTTGATATGAATGTTGCACTCTATTAAGAAAATTACTTAGAAAGATCCATTGTGTAAACTGATGGTCTATAGACATACTTGGTTTACCTTTTGAAAACATGCTTGACTTAAGTATTCTTGAATTACATCTACATAATTATCACATGCTTGATCAATGTATCTTGATATAGTTATTTAACTTCATTTTACTCCTCTAATCGCTTAATATTGAGCATTGCGTATCTCTTGGAGTGGAGAAGTTCCTAGTTCCAACGGCGCATACTATTATTAGATCATGTACATGTCGGTACACTAACAATTGAAATGGGTACCACACACTAGTACACTAATATTTTTGTGTGTGGGGTTCCGTGATTGGACCGGGTTGAATTATTGTGTTATATCTATAATCTATTGGTCCATGAGTGGCCGAGATGTGTGTTTAAATGCTCACACGGTTCTCATGTAGATCGAGATTGCATGTTAAACGATGTAAAGGATGATTAGGGATCCTTGGAGGTCCGGGTTAAGATTAAAAGGATGATGAATCAGGTGTGGCTTGTTGTAAGGTTGTGGATCATGCGATTTGTGAATGTTAAGTTCGTGCTATGTCATAATTGTGGTCAAAGGATATAATTCCTACTTTATTAAATTGTGTTGCTTGCTTATATTTGTATAAGTGGAGCGTTGTTATATTAAGGCAAAGTTGGCATGCGAGCTTGAGGGGGAGATAGTAAACTGATTAATAAAGTTAGTAGCAATCTTGTTTTTAGATAATCTCTATGTGATAGAAGTGTTAGGTTACGATCTTATATGTGAGTGAAATGGCCTAGATGTTAGAGTTGGCAGTGAAAGAAGTGGTGAATCAAGGGTTGGGGTCCTACCTTGATCTTCAAGTTGTATAATTTTTTTATTACTTGCATGATATTATGTGGTGTATTTGGGTCGACTGATGATGCCTACCAGTACGTGTTGGGTGTACTGATATTACTCTTGTTATGCCACTTAACACAGTCTGATTGTAGGATTAGTGATGTTTCTTAGTCGAATGCGAAAATGATCTCCAATAGCCTTTAATCTTCTTTCCTTGTGGTGAGAGTTGTGTCTTATTTCTTTTATAAAGTGTACTCTTAAAAACTCTTGTACCTGTTTAAAGTAGTTCCTTAAGGAGTGTTTAGTGTGTTTCTATACAAAAGGCTTGTTCTAAATCAAGTTAAGAGTATCTCTATGATTAAATAGGATGTTAGATTATATTTTATTAATTTCTGCATTGCCTGTTTTCAAATTGGGAGGTAAGGGTTCTCCTATCTAGGTGTTAGAATAGGTGCTCACACAGTCTAGTAGGTTGGGTATAGACAATTTGATATCAGAGCCCAAGTTATCGGTCTCCCGATAAAAGAGCAAATGTCGAATAGAATCCTATGGATTGGTGAGTTGACATCCACATTTAATCTTCAAGCGGGCCATGAATTTTTTTAGAAAGTCGTCTCACTTTTTTACTCATTTCGTGTGGTCAATCGCTTGTGGTATGAGTTGAGTCTAATTTGTATCTTCAAATTTCAATTAGTATATCAACGAAGTAAACCATATGTTGTTGTCACAGTTGAAGGGACACAAGTAAGGAAAGATTGGAATCAGAAAGGTTCTAATTGTTATTTGACCTTAATAGGCATGTGAATGCATGTATGGTTAGTTTATGGTCATCTATGGTGCGAATAAAATGTAGTGAACCTAATTTAATTTAGTGATAAAGTGGCATGCCCCAAGTCTACACCCAAGGCGTGTTCGGCACTAGGAAATCATTGTTGGTACCCAAGTGAACCGTTGACCTGGCTGACTACTTAGCGGAAGATTAACTCAAGCATACATAAGTTTAAAACTAAAGAACACTTAAAACAATTAACTGAATCTTAAAGTTGCCTGAAGATACTAAGTGTAAATGATCAAGTTTATCAAAACATCTGAAACAAAAACTGAAAGACTTACTAACTCTGTCTATCTATGAAGCCTATACTATCTAAAGCTAGGTGTCGAGACAAAACTCACGACAATCTTAACCAGTACTACTAAAGCAGTAAAAGACTAGAGTCCTCCGAAAAAGAAGGAGGCCTCACCAAAACCTAACAAGTAGATAATGTGATCTCAACGAAACACCTATGGATAATCATGAATACATGTATCTGCATCATAAAATAATGCAGTATCAAACAACATTAGTACATGGAATGTACGATATGTAATAAGGTTGAAGGAAATAGATAACTGAAGTGAGACTAAAAACAACTCAACTAAGTAAAGCATGAACATTTTTAAGCTTCGCAATAAAAATGCAACGATAGTGTGTGTGTGTATATATATATATATATATATATATATATATATATATATATATATATATATATAGAGAGAGAGAGAGAGAGAGA
>JAJOOH010017002.1:0-24296 GCA_029582605.1 Solanum gracilifrons
AATTACCGGTACAAAATGATCCGGTAAGAACCGGTTCCGGTCCGGTCCAAACCGGTTCCAATCCGGTAACTAAGGGACCGGACGGAACCGTTGGAAATTTCCGGTAAAACCGGTTCCGGTAAGACCCGGTTCCGGTAACGAAATCCGGTAACGAGGACCGGTTCCGGTAAAACCGGTCCTGTTGACCCGGTCCTGTCCGTTTGCCAGCCTTAGTCTTCACGAATGTCCACGAAAAATTTTGGCAAAAATGAGGTCGTAATTCCAGATCACCAAAAAGTTCATGGACTATAGCACACAAAAATTAGCAAAATGGAGGGTTTACCTGCTCTAAGGCTCGTGTGACCTTCAAAATGGGACGTTTTGGCCGTGAGGGCCAACTGACTCTATAGCTAAGGTCTTCACGAATGTCCACGAAAAATTTTGGCAAAAATGAGGTCGGAATTCCAGATCACCAAAAAGTCCATGAACTATAGCACACGAAAATCGGCAAAATGAGGGTTTACTTGCTCTGGCGCTCATTTGACCTTTAAAATGGGACGTTTTGTCCGTGAGGGCTAACTGGCTCCATAGCTAAGGTCTTAACGGACGTCCACAAAAAGTTTTGGCAAAAATGAGATCGGAAATTATTGATCACCAAAAATTGCATGGACTATAGCACACGAAAATTGGCAAAACTGGGGGTTTACCTGCTCTGGGGAACATTTGACCATCAAAATGGGACGTTTTGGACGTGAGGGTTAACTGGCTCTATAACTAAGGTATTAACGGATGTCCACGAAATTTTTTGGGAAAAATTATGTTGGAATTGCAGGGCAAAAAAAATTCCATGGACTATAGGGCACGAAAATCGGCAAAATGGGGTGTTGACCTGATCCGGGGGTCAGTTTACCTTGAAAATAAGACGTTTTGGCCATAAGGAATAACTGGCTCCATAGCTAAGGTCTTAACGGACGTCCACGAAAACTTCTGGCAAAAATGAGGTCGAAAATCTAGATCACTAAAAATTCCATAAACTATAGCACACGAAAATCGGCAAAATAAGGGATTTACCTGCTCTGGGGTACATTTGACCTTCAAAATGGGACGTTCTGGCCGTGAGGGCTAACTAGCCCCATAGCTAAGGTCTTAACAGATGTCCACGAAATATTTTGGCAAAAGTGATGTCGTAATTCCAGAGCACCAAAAAGTTCATGGACTATAGCACACGAAAATTGGAAAAATGAGGGGTTTACCTGCTTTGAGGAACATTTGAACTTCAAAATGGGACGTTTTGGCCGTGAGGGCTACTTGGCTTCATAGTTAAGGTCTTAACAGACGTGCACGAAAACTTTTTTTAAAAATGAGGTCAGAATTCTAGATCACCCAAAATTCCTTGGACTATAGCACACGAAAATCGGCAAAATGGGGTGTTTACCTGATCCGGGGGTCGTTTGACCTTGAAAATGGGATGTTTTCGCCGTGAGGGTTAACTGGCTCCATAGCTAAGGTCTTAACGAACGTCCACGAAAACTTTTGGCAAAAATGAGGTCGGAAATCTAGATCACCAAAAAGTCCATTGACTATAGCACACGAAAATCGCAAAATGAGGGGTTTACCTGCTCTTGGGTACATTTGACTTTCAAAATGGAACGTTTTGGCCGTGAGGGGTAACTGGCTCCATATCTAAGGTCTTAACGGACGTCCACAAACAATTTTGGCAAAAATTATGTCCTAATTCCAGATCACCAAAAAGTCCATGGACTATAGCATACGAAAATAGGCAAAATGAGGGGTTTACCTGCTTTACGACACGTTTGGCCTTCAGAATGGGACGTTTTGGCCGTGAGAGCTAATTTTCTCCATAGCTAAGGTCTTAACAGACTTCCACGAAAAATTGGTGCAAAAATTATGTCGGAATTCAAGATCACCAAAAAGTCCATGGACTATAGCACACGAAAATAGGCAAAATGAGGGGTTTACCTGCTTGGCGCTCATTTGACCTTCAAGATGGGAGGTTTTGCCCATTAGGGGTAACTGGTTCCATAGCTTAGGTCTTAACGAACGTCCACAAAAAAATTTCGGCAAAAATGATATCGGAATTCCTGATCACAAAAAATTCCATGGACTATAGCACACGAAAATCGACAAAATGGGGGGTTTACTTGATCTGGGGGTCGTTTGGCCTTGAAAATTGGACATTTTGGCCGTGAGGGTTAACTATCTTTATAGCTAAGGTCTTAATGGACATCCACGAAAATTTTTGGAAAAAATTATGTTGGAATTCTAGAGCACCTGAAAGTCCATGGACTATAGCACATGAAAATTGGCAAAATACAGGGTTTACCTGCTCTGAGAAACATCTAACCTTCAAAATGGGATGTTTTTGATGTGAGGGTTAACTGGCTCCATAACTATGGTCTTAACAGACGTCCACGAAAACTTTTTGCAAAAATCATGTCGGAATTCTAGATCACCAAAATGTCCATGGACTATAGCTCACGATAATCAGCAAATTGGGAGGTTTACATGATCCGGGGCACATTTGACCATTAAAATGGGACGTTTTCGCCGTGAGGGCTAACTGTCTCCATAGCTAAGGTCTTAACAGTCGTCTACAAAAATTTTTGGAAAAAATTATGTCGGAATTCCAGATAACCAAAAACTCCATAGACTATAGCACACAGAAATCGACAAAATTATGTGTTTTTCTGCTCTGAGGCGCAATTGACGTTTAAAATGGGACATTTTGGCCGTGAGGGCTAACTGGCTACATAACTAAGGTCTTAACGGACGTACACAAATAATTTTGGCAAAAATTATGTCGGATCTCCAGATCACCAAAAAGTCCATGGACTATAGTACACAAAAATCGGCAACACAGGGGGTTTACCTGCTCTGGGGCACATCTGACATTCAAAATAAGACGTTTTGACCGTGAGGGCTAACTAGCTCCATAGTTATGGTCTTAACAGACATCCACGAAAATTTTTTGGCAAAAATAATGTCGGAATTCCAGATCACCAAAAAGTTCATGAACTATAGCACACGAAAATCGGTAAAGTGGGCGGTTTACCTGCTCCGGGGGTCGTTTGACCTTGAAAATGGGTGGTTTTGGCCGTGAGGGTTAACTGATTCCATAGCTAAGGTCTAAACGGACGTCCACGATAAAATTTAGCAAAAATGAGATCAAATTTTCAGATCACCAAAAGTTTAATGGACAATAGTACATGAAAATTGGCAAAATGGGGTGTTTACCTGATCCGGGGGTCATTTGACATTGAAAATGGGAAGTTTTGGCCATGAGGGTTAACTGGCTCCATAGCTAAGGTCTTAACGGACGTCCACGAATACTTTTGGCAAAAATGAGGTCAGAAATCTAGATCACCGAAAGTCCATGGACTATAGCACACGAAAATCGCAAAATGAGGGATTTACCTGCTCTGGGGTACATTTTCACTTCAAAATGAGACATTTTGACCGTGAGGGCTAATTGGCTCCATATCTAAGGTTTTAACAGACGTCCATAAATTTTTTTGGCAACAATTATGTCGGAATTCCAGATCACCAAAAAGTCTATGGACTATATAGCACACGAAAATCGGCAGAATGAGGGGATTACCTGCTCTGGCGCTAATTTGGCCTTCAAAATAGGACGTTTTGTCCATGAGGGCTAACTGGCTCAATAACTAAGGTCTTAACGGATGTCCACAAAATTTTTTGGCAAAAATGATATCGGAATTATAGATCACCAAAAATTCCATGGACTATAGCACACGAAAATCGGCAAAATGGGGTGTTTACTTGATCTGGGGGTCAATTGATCTTGAAAATGGGACGTTTTAGCCGTGAGGGTTAATTGGCTCCATAGCTAAGGTCTTAACGGATGTCCACAAAAAGGTTTGGCAAAAATTATGTCAGAAAATCCAGATCACAAAAAAGTGTATGGACTATAGCACACGAAAATCGCCAAAATGGAGGGTTTACCTGCTCTGGGGCACATTTGACCTTGAAAATGGGATGTTTTGGCCGTGAGGGTTAACTGGCTCTATAGCTAAGGTCTAAACGGACTTCCACGAATTTTTTTTATAAAAATTATGTCGGAATCTAGATCACCAAAAAGTCCATGGACTATAGCACACGAAAATTGGCAAAATGAGGGGTTTACCTATTCTGGTGCTCATTTGACCTTCAAAATGGGACGTTTTGTCCGTGAGGGCTAACTGGCTCCATACCTAATGTCTTAACAGACGTCCACAAAAATTTTTGGTAAAAGTGAGATCGAAATTCCTGATCAGCAAAAATTTCACGGACTATAGCACACAAAAATCGGCAAAATGAAGGGTTTATCAGATCCAGGGTTCGTTTGACCTTGAAAATTGGACATTTTGGCCATGAGGGTTAACTAACTCTATAGCTAAGGTCTTAACAGACGTCCACGAAAAATTTTGGGATAAGTTATGTTGGAATTCCGGAGCACCAAAAAGTCCATGGACTATAGCACATGAAAATTGGCAAAATGGTGGATTTACCTTCTCTGGAGCACATTTGACCTTCAAAAAGGGATGTTTTGGACGTGAGGGTTAACTAGCTCTATAGCTAAGGTATTAACGGATGTTCACGAAAATTTTTGGCCAAAATTATGTTGGAGTTTTAGATCACCAAAAATTCTATGGACTATATAGCACACGAAAATCAGCAAAATGAGGGGTTTACCTGATCCGGGGGTCATTTGACGTTGAAAATGGGAAATTTTGACCGTGAGGGTTAGCTAGCTCCATAGCTAAGGTCTTAAATGACGTCCAGAATTTTTTTTGGCAAAAGTGATGTCGTAATTCCAGAACAACAATAAGCCTATGGGCTGTAGCACACGAAAATTGGAAAAATTGGGGATTTATCTGCTCTTGGGCATATTTGAACGTCAAAATGGGACGTTTTGGCCGTGAGGGCTAACTGGCTCCATAGCTAAGGTCTTAACGAACGTCACGAAAACTTTTTGCAAAAATGAGATTGGAATTCTATATCATCCAAAATGCCATGGACTATAGCACACGAAAATGGGCAAAAAATGGGGTGTTTACCTGATCCGGGGGTTGTTTGACCTTGAAAATGGGATGTTTTGGCCGTGAGGCTTAACTAGCTCCATAGGTGAGGTCTTAACGAACGTCCACGGAAACTTTTGGCAAAAATGAGGTTGGAAATCTAGATCACCAAAAAGTCCATGGACTATAGCACACGAAAATCGCAAAATGAGGGGTTTACCTGCTCTGGGTACATTTGAACTTGAAAATGGGACGTTTTGGCCGTGAGGGCTAACTAGCTCCATATCTAAGGTCTTAACGGACGTCTACAAAAAAGTTTGGCAAGAATTATGTCGTAATATCAGATCACCAAAAAGTCCATGGACAATAGCATACGAAAATCAGAAAACTGAGGGGTTTACCCGCTCTGGGACACATTTGGCCTTCAGAATGGAACGTTTTGGCCGTGAGGGCTAATTGTCTCCATAGATAAGGTCTTAACAGACGTCCATAAAAAATTTTGGCAAAAATTCTTAACCGGGGTTGTTTGACCTTGAAAATTGGACATTTTGGCCGTGAGGGTTAACTATTTCCATAGCTAAGGTCTTAAGGGACGTTCACGAAATTTTTTGGGAAAAGTAATGTTGGAATCAAGAGCACCAATAAGTCCATGGACTGTAGCACAGGAAAATTTGCAAAATGAGGTGTTTACCTGCTCTGGGGCACATTTGACCTTCAAAATGGTATGTTTTGGACGCGAGGGTTAACTGGCTCTATAGGTATGGTATTAACGGATGTTCAGAAATATTTTTGGCCAAAATTATGTTGGAATTCCAGATCACCAAAAATTCCATTTACTATAGAACATGAAAATTGGCAAAATGAGGGGTTTACCGGCTCTGAGGAACATTTGACCTTGAAAATGGGACGTTTTGGCCGTAAGGGTTAACTGGCTCTATAGCTAAGGTCTTAACAGACGTCCACGAAAAACCTTTTGCAAAAATGAGGTCGGAATTCTAGATCAACAAAAAGTCCATGGACTATAGCACATGATAATCAACAAAATGAGGGGTTGACCTGATCCGGGGCACATTTGACCTTTAAAATGGGACATTTTGGCCGTGAGGGCTAACTGGCTCCATAACTAAGGTCTTAACAGCAGTCCACGAAAAATGTTGGCAAAAATTATGTCGGAATTTTAGATCACCAAAAAGTCCATGGACTATAGCACCCGAAAATTGACAAAATTTGGTGTTTTTCTGCTTTGGGACATAATTGACCTTTAAAATGAGACATTTTGGTCGTAAGGGCTAACTGGCTCCATAGCTAAGGTGTTAACAGACGTCCACGAAAACTTTTTGCAAAAATGAGATCGGTATTCTATATCACCCAAAATTCCATGGACTATATCACACGAAAATCGGCAAAATGGGGTGTTTACCTGATCCGGGGGTTTTTTGACCTTGAAAATGAGATGTTTTGGCCGTGAGGTTTAACTGGCTCCATAGCTAAGGTTTTAACAAACGTCCACGAAAACTTTTGGCAAAAATTATGTCGGAAAACTAGAACACCAAAAAGTCCATGGATTATAGCACACGAAAATCGCAAAATAAGGGGTTTACCTGCTCTGGGGTACATTTGAAATTCAAAATGGGACGTTTTGGCCGTGAGGGCTAACTAGCTGCCTATCTAAGGTCTTAACGGACATCCATAAAAAAATTTGGCAAAAATTATGCCGTAATATCAGATCAGCAAAAAGTCAGTGGACTATATTGCACACGAAAATTAGAAAAATTAGGGGTTTACCTGCTCTGGGACACATTTGGCCTTCAGAATGGGACGTTTTGGCCGTGAGGGCTAATTGTCTCTGTAGCTAAGGTCTTAACAGACGTCCACAAAAAATTTTGGCAAAAATTATTTCGGAATTTCAGATCACCAAAAATTTCATAGACTATAGCACACGAAAATCGGCAAAATGGGGGGTTTACCTGCTCTGGGGTACATTTGACCTTGAAAATGGGACATTTTGGCTGTTAGGGTTAACAGGCTCTATAGCCAAGGTCTTAACAGACTTCCACGAAAAATTTTGGCAAAAATTATGTCGGAATCCAGATCACCAAAAATTCCATTGACTATAGCACACAAAAATCGGCAAAATGGGGGGTTTACCTGCTCTGGGGTACATTTGACCTTCAAAATGGGACGTTTTGGCCGTGAGGGCTAACTGGCTCCATATCTAAAGTCTTACCGGACGTCCACAAAAAATTTTGGCAAAAATTATGTTGTAATTCCAGATTACCGAAAAGCCTATGGACTATAGCACACGAAAATTGGCAAAATGAGGGGTTTACCTGATCCGGGGGTCGTTTGACCTTGAAAATGGGACGTTTTGATCGTGAGGGTTAACTTGCTTCATATCTAATGTCTTAAAGAATATCCAGGAATAAATTTGACAAAAATTATGTCGGAATTCCAGATCACCAAAAAGTCCATTGACAATAGCACACGAAAATCGCTAAAATGTTAGGTTTACCTGTTCTGGGGAACATTTGACCTTCAAAATGAGATGTTTTAGCCGTGAGGGCTTACTGGCTCCATAGCTAAGGTCTTAACAGACGTTCACGAAAAATTTTGGCAAAAATTATGTCGAAATTCCAGATCACCAAAAAGTTCATGGACTATATAGCACACGAAAATCGGCAAAATGGGGGGTTTACCAGATCCGATGCTCGTTCAACCTTCAAAATGGGTCGTTTTGGCCGTGAGGGTCCACTGTCTCCATAGATAATGTCTTAACGGACGTCCACAAAAACTTTTGGCAAAAATGAGGTTAGAAATCCAGATCACCAAAAAGTCCATCGACTCTACCACACGAAAATCGGCAAAATGGAGGGTTTCCATGATCCGGGGACCGTTTGACCATGAAAATGGGATGTTTGGCCGTGAGGGTTAACTAGCTCCATAGTTAAGGTCTTAACAGACGTCCACGAAAAAGTTTGGCAAAAATGAGGTCAGAATTGGAGATCACCAAAAAGTCCATGGACTATAGCACACGAAAATCGGCAAAATAGGGGGTTTACCAGATCCGGGGACCGTTTGACCTTTAAAATGGGGTGTTTTGGCCGTGAGGGCTAACTGGCTCTATAGCTAGGCTCTTAACGGACGTCCACGAAAATTTTTGGCAAAAATTATGTCGGCATTCCTGATCACCAAAAAGTTCATAGACTAAAGCACACGAAAATCGGCAAAATGGAGGGTTCAACTGATCCGGGGTACATTTGACCTTCAAAATGGGACGTTTTGGCTGTGAAAGTTAACTTGCTCCATATCTAAGGTCTTAACGGAGGTGCATGAAAAAATTCTGCAAAAGTTATGTCAGAATCCAGATCACCAAAAAATCCATATTATAGCACACGAAAAGCGGCAAAATTGGGGGTTTTCCTGCTCTTGGGCACATTTGACCTTTAAAATGGGACAGTTTGGCTGTGAGGGCTAATTGGCTACATAGCTAAGTTCTTAATGGACGTAAACAAAAAATTTTGGCAAAAATTATGTTGAAATTCCAGATCACCCAAAATTACATGGACTATAGCACACGAAAATTGGCAAAATGGGAGGTTTGCCTGATTCGGGGGTCATTTGACCTTGAAAATGGGACGTTTTAGCCGTGAGGGTTAACTTACTTCGTATCTAAGGTCTTAACGGTTATCTACGCAAAAAATTGGAAAAAATTATATCGTAATCCAGATCAACAAAAAGTCAATGGACTATAGCACACGAAAATAGGCAAAATTTGGGTTTATCTGCTCTGGGGCACACGAAACTAGCTACATAGCTAAGGTCTTAACGTATGTCCACGAAAAATTTAGGCAAAAATTAAGTCGGAATCTAGATCACCAAAAATTTCATGGATTATAGCACACGAAAATCGACAAAATGGGGGGATTATCTGCTCTGGGGCACATTTGACCTTTAAAATAGGACATTTTTGCCGTGTGGGCTAACTTGCTCCATAGCTAAGGTCTTAACGGACGTCCAAGAAAGATTTCGGCAAAAAATATGTCGAAATTCTAGATCACCAAAAAGTCATGGACATAGCATAATAAAATGGGCAAAATTGTGGGTTTTCTTGCTCGGGGGCACATTTGACCTTCAAATTGGGATGTTTTGGTCGTGAGGGATAACTGGCTCCATAACTAAGGTCTTAATGGACGTCCACGAAAAAAATTTGGCAAAAATTATGTCGGAATCCAGATCACCAAAAAGTCCATGGACTATAGTACACGAAAATCGGCAAAATGTTGGGTTAACCTGCTCTGGGGCACATTTGACCTTCAAAATGGGATGTTTTTGGCTGTGAGGGTTAACTGGCTCCGTAGCTAAGGTCTTAAAGAACGTCTACAAAAATTTTGACAAAAATTATGTCGGTATTCTATATCTCCAAAAATTCCATAGACTATATAACACACGAAAATTGGTAAAATAGGAGGTTTATCTGCTCTAGGGCACATTTAACCTTTAAAATGGGACGTTTTGGCCGTGAGGGCTAACTGGATCCATAACTAAGGTCCTAATGGACGTCGACGAAAACTTTTTGTAAAAATGAGGTCGGATTTCTAGATCACCAAAAATTCCATGGACTATAGCATACGAAAATCGGTAAAATAGTCTATTTACCTGATTCGGGGGTCGTTTGAACTTGAAAATGGGACGTTTCGGCCGTGAGGGTTAACTCGCTCCATATCTAAGGTCTTGACGGATGTCCACGAAAAATTTTGGCCAAAATTATGTCGTAATTCAGATCACCAAGAAGTCTTTGGACAATATCACCCGAAAATCTGAAAAATTGGGGATTTTCTTGCTCTGGGGCATATTTGACCCTCAAAATAGGACGTTTTGGCCATGAGGGCTAACTGGCTCCATAGCTAAGGTTTTAACGGACGTCCATGAAATATTTGGTCAAAAATTATGTCGGAATTCCAGATCAACAAAAATTCCATGGAATATAGCACACGAAAATCGGCAAAATAGGGGGTTTACCTGATCTGAGGGTCGTTTGACCTTGAAAATGGGACGTTTTGGCCGTGAGGGTTAAGTAGCTCCTTAACTAGGGTCTAAACGGACGTCCACGAAAATTTTTGGCAAAAGTTATGTCGAAATTACAGATCATCAAAAAGTCCAAAGACTATAGCACACGAAAATTGGAAAAATGCTAGGTTTACCTGCTCTGTGGCACATTTGACCTTCAAAATAGGACGTTTTGGCCGTGAGGGCTAACTAGCTCCATTGCTAAGGTCTTAACAGACATCAATGAAAACTTTTGGCAAAAATGATGTCGGAATTCTAGATCACCAAAAAGTCAATGGACTATAGCACACGAAAATCGGCAAAATGGGAGATTTACCTACTTTGGGTACATTTGACCTTCAAAATGGGACGTTTTGTCCGTGAGGGCTAACTGACTCTATAGCTATGGTCTTAACGGACGTCCACAAAAAATTTTGGCAAAAATTATGTCGGAATTACAGATCACCAAAAAGTCCATGGACATAGCACACAAAAATCGGCAAAATTGGTAGTTTTCCTGCTCTGGGCACATTTGACCTTCAAAATGGGACGTTTTGGCCGTGAGGTCTAACTAGCTCCATAGGTAAGGTCTTAACGGACGTCCACAAAATATTTTAGCAAAAATGAGGTCGGAATTCTAGATCACCAAAATGTCTAAGGACTACAACACACGAAAATCGGCAAAATGGGTGGTTTACCTGCTCTAGGGTACATTTGACCTTCAAAATGGGACGTTTTGGCCGTGAGGGCTAAGTGGCTCCATAGCTAAGGTCTTAACGGACGTCCATGAAAACTTCTGGCAAAAATGAGGTCGAAATTCTAGATCACCAAAACGTTCATGAATTATAGCACACAAAAATTGGCAAAATGGGGGGTTTACTTGCTCTTGCGCTCATTTGACATTCAAAATTGGACGTTTTGGTCGAGAGGGCAAACTGGCTCCATAGCTAGGGTATTAACGGACGTCCACGAAAAATTTTGGTAAAAATGTGGTCGGAATTTTAGATCACCAAAAAGTCAATGGACTATAGCAGACGAAAATAGGCAAAATGGGGGGTTTACCTGCTCTGGGGGACATTTGACCTTCAAAAAGGGATGTTTTGGCCGTGAAGGCTAACTGGCTCCATAGCTGATGTCTTAACGGATGTCCACGAAAACTTTTAGCAAAAATGTGGTCGGAATTTCAGATCATCAAAAAGTCAATGGACTATAGCACACGAAAATCGGCAAAATAGGGGGTTTACCTACTCTGGGCACATTTGACCTTCAAAATGGGACATTTTGGCCGTGAGGGCTAACTGGCTTCAATGCTAAGGTCTTAACGAACATCCATGAAAACCTTTAGCAAAAATGAGGTCGAAATTCTAGATCAACAAAAAGCTCTTGAATAGCACACGAAAATTCGCAAAACAAGGGGTTTAATTGCTCCGGGGGTCGTTTGACCGTTAAATTGGGTCGTTTTGGCCGTGAGGGCTAACTGGTTCCATAGCTAGGGTCTTAACGGACGTCCATAAAAATTTTGGGCAAAAATGAGATCGGAAATTCCTGATCACAAAAAATTGTCTGGACTACAGCACACGAAAATCGGCAAAACGGGGGGTTTACCTGCTCTGGGGAACATTTGACCATCAAAATGGGACGTTTTGGACGTGAGGGTTAACTGGCTCTATAACTAAGGTATTAACGGATGTCCACGAAAATTTTTGGGAAAAATTATGTTGGGATTTCAGAGGTAAAAAAATTCCATGGACTATAGGACACGAAAATCGGCAAAATGAGGTGTTGACCTGATCCGGGGGTCATTTGACATTGAAAATGGGAAATTTTGGCCATGAGGAATAACTGCCTCCATTGCTAAGGTCTTAATGTACGTCCACGAAACCTTTTGGCAAAAATGAGGTCGAAAATCTAGATCACTAAAAAGCCCATAAACTGTAGCACACGAAAATCGGCAAAATAAGGGATTTACCTGCTCTGGGGTACATTTGACCTTCAAAATGGGACGTTTTGGCCGTGACGGCTAACTAGCCCCATAGCTAAGGTCTTAATAGACGTCCACAAAATTTTTTGGCAAAAGCGATGTCGTAATTCCAGAGCACCAAAAAGTCCATGGACTATATAACACACGAAAATTGGAAAAATGGGGGGTTTACCTCCTTTGGGGCACATTTGAAGTTCAAAATGGGACGTTTTGGGCTCCATAGTTAAGGTCTTAATAGACGTCTACGAAAGCTTTTTGCAAAAATTAGGTTAGAATTCTAGATCACCCAAAATTCCATGGACTATAGCACATGAAAATCGGCAAAATGGGGTGTTTACCTGATCCGGGGGTCGTTTGACCTTGAAAATGGGATGTTTTCGCCGTGAGGGTTAACTGGCTCCATAGCTAAGGTCTTAACGAACGTCCACGAAACTTTTGGCAAAAATGAGGTCGCAAATCTAGATCACTAAAAAGTCCATGGACTATAGCACACGAAAATCGCAAAATGAAGGGTTTACCTGCTCTAGGGTATATTTGACCTTCAAAATGGGACGTTTTGGCCGTGAGGGCTAACTGGCTCCATATCTAAGGTCTTAACGGACGTCCACAAACAATTTTGGCAAAAATTATGTCCTAATTCCAGATCACCAAAAAGTCCATGGACTATAGCACACGAAAATAGGCAAAATGAGGGGTTTACCTGCTCTGCGACACGTTTGGCCTTCAGAATGGGACGTTTTGGTCGTGAGGGCTAATTTTCTCCATCGCTAAGGTCTTAACAGACTTCCACGAAAAATTCGGGCAAAAATTATGTCGGAATTCCAGATCACAAAAAAGTCCATGGACTATAGCACACGAAAATCGGCAAAATGAGGGGTTTACCTGCTTGGCGCTCATTTGACCTTCAAGATGGGAGGTTTTGCCCATGAGGGCTAACTGGCTCCATAACTAAGGTCTTAACGGACATCAACAAAATTTTTTGGTAAAAATGATATCGGAATTCCGGATCAACAAATATTCCATGGACTATAGCACACGAAAATCGACAAAATGGGGGGTTTACTTGATCTGGGGGTCGTTTGAACTAGAAAATTGGATATTTTGGCCGTGAGGGTTAACTATCTTTATATCTAAGGTCTTAACGGACATCCACGAGATTTTTTGGAAAAAAATAATGTTGGAATTCTAGAGCACCTGAAAGTCCATTGACTATAGCACACGAAAATTGGCAAAATGCGGGGTTTACCTGCTCTGATGCACATCTGACCTTCAAAATGGGATGTTTTTGATGTGAGGATTAACTGACTTTATAGGTAAGGTCCTAGCAGACGTCCATGAAAACTTTTTGCAAAAATCATGTCGGAATTCAAGATCACCAAAATGTCCATGGACTATAGCACACGATAATCAGCAAAATGTGAGGTTTACATGATCCAGGGAACATTTGACCATTAAAATGGGACGTTTTAGCCATGAGGGCTAACTGGCTCCATAGCTAAGGTCTTAACAGTCGTCCACGAAAAATTTGGCAAAAATTATGTCGGAATTACACATAACCAAAAAGTCCATAGACTATAGTACACAAAAATCGACAAAATTATGTGTTTTTCTGCTCTGAGGCACAATTGACTGTTAAAATGGGACATTTTCGCCGTGAGGGCTTACTAGCTCCATAGCTAAGGTCTTAACGACGTCCACAAATAATTTTGGCAAAAATTATGTCGGATCTCCAGATCACCAAAAAGTCCATGGACTATAGTACACGAAAATCGGCAAAATAGGGAGTTTACCTGCTCTGGGGCACATTTGACATTCAAAATAAGACATTTTGGCCGTTAGGGCTAACTAGTTCCATTGCTAAGGTCTTAACAGACATCCACAAAATTTTTTTGGGAAAAATAATGTCGGAATTCCAGATCACCAAATAGTTCATGGACTATAGCACACGAAAATCGGTAAAATGGGCGGTTTACCTGCTCCGGGGGTGGTTTGACCTTGAAAATGGGTCGTTTTGGCCGTGAGGTTTAACTGATTCCATAGCTAAGGTCTTAACGGACGTCCACGATAAAACTTAGCAAAAATGAGATCGGATTTCCAGATCACCAAAAGTTTCATGGACAATAGCCCATCAAAATTGGCAAAATGGGGTGTTTACCTGATCCGGGTGTAATTTGACATTGAAAATGGAACGCTTTGGCCATGAGGGTTAACTGGCTCCATAGCTATGGTCTTAACGGACGTCCACGAATACTTTTAGCAAAAATTAGGTCGAAAATCTAGATTACCGAAAGTCTATGGACTATAGCACACGAAAATAGCAAAATGAGGGGTTTACCTGCTCTGAGGTACATTTTCACTTCAAAATGGGACGTTTTGACCGTGAGGGCTAACTGGCTCCATATCTAAGGTCTTAACAGACGTCCATAAAAATTTTTGGAAACAATTATGTCGGAATTCTAGATCACCAAAAAGTCCATGGACTATAGCACACGAAAATCGGCAAAATGAGGGGTTTACCTACTCTGGCGCTAATTTGACCTTCAAAGTAGGACGATTTATCTATGAGGGCTAACTGGCTCAATAACTAATATCTTAACGGATGTCCACAAAAATTTTTGGAAAAAATGATATCGGAATTATAGATCACCAAAAATTCCATGGACTATAGCACACGAAAATCGATAAAACGGGGTGTTTACTTGATCCGGGGGTCAATTGACCTTGAAAATGGGACATTTTAGTTGTGAGGGAAAACTGGCTCCATAGCTAAGGTCTTAACAGACATCCACGAAATTTTATTTGGCAAAAATAATGTCGGAATTCCAGATCACCAAATAGTTCATGGACTATAGCACACGAAAATTGGTAAAATGGGCGGTTTACCTTCTCCTGGGGTCGTTTGACCTTGAAAATGGGTCGTTTTGGCCGTCAGGATTAACTGATTCCATAGCTAAGGTCTTAACGGACGTCCACGATAAAATTTAGCAAAACTGAGATCGGATTTCCAGATCACCAAAAGTTTCATGGACAATAGCACATGAAAATTGGCAAAATGGGGTGTTTACCTGATCCGGGAGTCATTTGACATTGAAAATGGGACGTTCTGGCCATGAGGGTTAATTGTATCCATAGCTAAGGTCTTAACGGACGTCCACGAATAATTTTCGCAAAAATGAGGTCGAAAATCTAGATCACCGAAAGTCAATGGACTATAGTACACGAAAATCGCAAAATGAGGGGTTTACCTGCTCTGGGTACATTTTCACTTCAAAATGGGACGTTTTGACCGTGAGGGCTAACTGCCTCCATATCTAAGGTCTTAACAGACGTCCACAAATTTTTTTGGCTAAAATGATATCGGAATTACAGATCACCAAAAATTCCATGGACTATAGCACACGAAAATCGACCAAATGGGGTGTTTACTTGATCCGGGGATCAATTGACCTTGAAAATGGGACGTTTTAGCTGTGAGGGCAAACTAGCTCCATAGCTAAGGTCTTAAGAGACATCCAAGAAATTTTTTTGGCAAAAATAATGTCGGAATTCCAGATCGCCAAATAGTTCATGGACTATAGCACACGAAAATCGGTAAAATGGGCGGTTTACCTGCTCCTGGGGTCATTTGACCTTGAAAATGGGTCGTTTTGGCCGTGAGGATTAACTGATTCCATAGCTAAGGTCTTAACGGACGTCCACGATAAAATTTAGCAAAAAAGAGATCGGATTTCCAGATCACCAGAAGTTTCATGGACAATAGCACATGAAAATTGGCAAAATGGGGTGTTTACCTTATCCGGGTGTCATTTGACATTGAAAATGGGTCGTTTTGGCCATGAGGGTTAACTGTCTCCATAGATAAGGTCTTAACGGACGTCCACGAATAATTTTGGCAAAAATGAGGTCAAAAATCTAAATCACCGAAAGTCCATGAACTATAGCACATGAAAATGGCAAAATGAGGGGTTTACCTTCTCTGGGGTACATTTTCACTTCAAAATGGGACGTTTTGACCGTGAGGGCTAACATGATCTATATCTAAGGTCTTAATAGACGTCCATAAAATTTTTTGGCAACAATTATGTCGGAAATCCAGATCACCAAAAAGTCCATGGACTATAGCACACGAAAATCGGCAAAATGAGGGGTTTACCTGCTCTGGCGCAAATTTGACCTTCAAAATAGGACGTTTTGTCTATGAGGGCTAACTAGCTCAATAACTAATATCTTAACGGATGTCCACAAAAATTTTTGGCAAAAATGATATCAGAATTACAGATCACCAAAAATTCCATGAACTATAGCACACGAAAATCGGCAAAATGGGGTGTTTACTTGATCCGGGGGTCAATTGACCTTGAAAATAGGACGTTTTAGCTGTGAGGGCAAGCTGACTCCATAACTAATGTCTTAACAGACATCCACAAAATTTTTTTGGGAAAAATAATGTCGAATTTACAGATCACCAAATAGTTCATGCACTATAGCACACGAAAATCGGTAAAATGGGCGGTTTACCTTCTCCTGGGGTCGTTTGACCTTGAAAATGAGTCGTTTTGGCCGTGAGGATTAACTGATTCCATAGCTAAGGTCTTAACGGACGTCCACGATAAAATTTAGCAAAAATGAGATCGGATTTCCAAATCACCAAAAGTTTCATGGACAATAGCACATCAAAATTGGCAAAATGGGGTGTTTACCTGATCCGAGAGTCGTTTGACATTGAAAATGGGACGTTTTGGCCATGAGGGTTAACTGTCTCCATAGCTAAGGTCTTAACGGACGTCCACGAATAATTTTGGCAAAAATGAGGTCGAAAATATAGATCACCGAAAGTCCATGTACTATAGCACACGAAAATCGCAAAATGAGGGGTTTACCTGCTTTGGGGTACATTTTCACTTCAAAATGAGACGTTTTGACCGTGAGGGCTAACTGGCTCCATATTTAAGGTCTTAATAGACGTCCATAAAATTTTTTGGCAACAATTATGTCGGAATTCCAGATCACCAAAAAGACCATGAACTATAGCACACGAAAATCGGCAAAATGAGGAGTTTACCTGCTCTGGCGCAAATTTGACCTTTAAAATAGGACGTTTTGTCTATGAGGGCTAACTGGCTCAATAACTAATATCTTAACGGATGTCCACAAAAATTTTTGGCAAAAATGATATCGGAATTACAGATCACCAAAAATTCCATGGACTATAGCACACGAAAATCGGCAAAATAGGGTGTTTATTTGATCCGGGGGTAAATTGATCTTGAAAATGAGACGTTTTAGCTGTGAGGGCAAGCTGGCTCCATAGCTAAGGTCTTAACAGACATCCATGAAGTTGTTTTGGCAAAAATAATGTCGGAATTCCAGATCACCAAATAGTTGATGGACTATAGCACACGAAAATCGGTAAAATAGGCGGTTTATCTGTTCCTGGGGTCGTTTGACCTTGAAAATGGGTCGTTTTGGCTGTGAGGATTAACTGATTCCATAGCTAAGGTCTTAACGGATGTCCACAATAAAATTTAGTAAAAATGAGATCGGATTTCCAGATCACCAAAAGTTTCATGGACAATAGCACATCAAAATTGGCAAAATGGGGTGTTTACCTGATCCGGGAGTCGTTTGACATTGAAAATGGGATGTTTTGGCCATGAGGGTTAACTGTCTCCATAGCTAAGTTCTTAACGGATGTCCACGAATAATTTTGGCAAAAATGAGGTCGCAAATCTAGATCACCGAAAGTCTATGGACTAAAGCACACGAAAATCGCAAAATGAGGGGTCTACCTGCTCTGGGGTACATTTTCACTGCAAAATGAGACGTTTTTACCGTGAGGTCTAACTGTCTCCATATCAAAGGTCTTAACACACGTCCATAAAATTTTTTGGCAACAATTATGTCGGAATTCCAGATCACCAAAAAGTCCATGAACTATAGTACACGAAAATCGGCAAAATGAGGGGTTTACCTGCTCTGGCGCAAATTTGACCTTCAAAATGGGATGTTTTGTCTATGAGGGCTAACTGGCTCAATAACTAATATCTTAACGGATGTCCACAAAAAATTTTGCTGAAAATGATATCGGAATTACAGATCACCAAAAATTCCATGGACTATAGCACACGAAAATCGGCAAAATGGGATGTTTACTAGAACCGGGGGTCAATTGATCTTGAAAATGGGACGTTTTAGCTGTGAGGGCAAGCTGGATCCATAGCTAAGGTCTTAACAGCCATCCACGAAATATTTTTGGGAAAAATAATGTCGGAATTCCAGATCACCAAATAGTTCATGGACTATAGCACACGAAAATAGGTAAAATGGGCGGTTTACCTGCTCCTGGGGACGTTTGACCTTGAAAATGGGTCGTTTTGGCCGTGAGGATTAACTGATTCCATAGCTAAGGTCTTAACGGACGTCCACGATAAAATTTAGCAAAAATGAGTTCCGATTTCTAGATCACAAAAAGTTTCATGGACAATAGCACATGAAAATTGGCAAAATGGGGTGTTTACCTGATCCTGGAGTCGTTTGACATTGAAAATGGGACATTTTAGCCAAGAGGGTTAACTATCTCCATAGCTAAGGTCTTAACAGACGTTCACGAATCATTTTGGCAAAAATGAGATCGAAAATCTAGATCACCGAAAGTCCATGGACTATAGCTCACGAAAATTGCAAAATGAGGGGTTTACCTGCTCTGGGGTATATTTTCACTTCAAAATGGGACGTTTTGACTGTGAGGGCTAACAGGCTCCATATCTAAGGTCTTAACAGGCGTCCATAAAAATTTTTGGCAACAGCTATGTCAGAATTTTAGATCACCAAAAAGTCCATGGACTATAGAACACGAAAATCGGCAAAATGAGGGGTTTACCTGCTCTGGCGCTAGTTTGACCTTCAAAATAAGACGTTTGTCCATGAAGGCTAACTGGCTCAATAACTAAGGTCTTAAAGGATGTCCACAAAATTTTTTGGCTAAAATGATATCGGAATTACAGATCACCAAAAATTCCATGGACTATAGCACACGAAAATCGGCAAAATGGGGTGTTTACTTGATCCGGGGGTCAATTGACATTGAAAATGGGATGTTTTAGCTGTGAGGTCTAACATGCTCCATATCTAAGGTCTTAACAGACATCCACGAAATAATTTTGGCAAAAATTATGTCGGAATTTAGATCACGAAAAAGTCCATGGACTATAGCACACGTAAATCGCCAAAATGGAGGGTTTACTTGCTCTGGTGCACATTTGACCTTGAAAATGGGATGTTTTGGCCGTGAGGGTTAACTGGCTCCATATCTAAGGTCTTAACAGACGTCCATAAAAATTTTTGGCAAAAATTATGTCGAAATTCCAGATCACCAAAAAGTCCATGGACTCTAGCACACGAAAATTGGCAAAATGAGGGGTTTACCTATTTGTCGCTCATTTGACCTTCAAAATGAGACGTTTTGTCCGTGAGGGCTAACTGGCTCCATACATAATGTCTTAACGGACGTCCACAAAAATTTTTGGTAAAAATGAGATCGGAATTCCTGTTCAGCAAAAATTCCTTGGACTATAGCACACAAAAATCGGCAAAATGGGGGGTTTATCAGATCCGGGGCTCGTTTGACCTTGAAAATTGGTCATTTTGGCCGTGAGGGTTAACTAGCTCTATAGCTAAGGTCTTAACGGACGTCCACGAAAATTTTTGGGATAAGTTATGTTGGAATTCCGGAGCACCAAAAAGTCCATGGACTATAGCACACGAAAATTGGCAAAATGGGGGATTTACTTTCTCTGGAGCACATTTGACCTTCAAAATGAGATGTTTTGGACGTGAGGGTTAACTAGCTCTATAGCTAAGGTATTAACGGATGTCCATGAAAATTTTTTGGCCAAAATTATGTTGGAATTCCAGATCACCAAAAATTTCATGGACTATAGCACATGAAAAACGGCAAAATGAGGGGTTTACCTGATCCGGTGGTCGTTAGACCTTGAAAATGGGAAATTTTGACCGTGAGGGTTAGCTAGCTCTATAGCTAAGGTCTTAAATGACGTCCAAAATTTTTTTCAGCAAAAGTGATGTCGTAATTCTTGAGCACCAATAAGCCTATGTGCTGTAGCACACGAAAATTGGAAAAATGGGGGATTTACCAGCTCTTGGGCATATTTGAACTTTAAAATGGGACGTTTTGGCCGTGAGGGCTAACTGGCTCCATAACTAAGGTCTTAACGGACGTCCTCAAAAACTTTTTGCAAAAATGAGATTGGAATTCTATATCACCCAAAATTCCTAGGACTATAGCACACGAAAATCGGCAAAATGGGGTGTCTACCTGCTCCGGGTTTGTTTGACCTTGAAAATGGGATGTTTTGGCCGTGGGGGTTAACTTGCTCCATAGTTGAGGTCTTAACGAACGTCCATGAAAACTTTTGGTAAAAGTGAGGTCGGAAATCTAGATCACCAAAAAGTCCATGGACTATAGCACACGAAAATCGTAAAATGAGGGGTTTACCTTTTCTGGGTACATTTGAACTTGAAAATGGGACGTTGGCCGTGAGGGCTAACTGGCTCCATTTCTAAGGTCTTAACGGACGTCTACAAAAAAGTTTGGCAAAAATTATGTCACAATATCAGATCACCAAAAAGTCCATGGACAATAGCATATGAAAATCAGAAAAATGAGGGGTTTACCTGCTCTGGGACACATTTGGCCTTCAGAATGGAACGTTTTGGCCGTGAGGGCTAATTATCTCCATAGCTAAGGTCTTAACGGACGTCCCTATAAAATTTTGGCAAAAATTCTTAAGGGGAGTCGTTTGACCATGAAAATTGGACATTTTGGCCGTGAGGGTTAACTATTTCCATAGCTAAGGTCTTAAGGGACGTTCACGAAATTTTTTGGGAAAAGTTATGTTGGAATTCGAGAGCACCAAAAAGTCGATGGACTATAGCATACAAAAATTGGCAAAATGGGGGTTTATCTGCTCTGGGGCACATTTGACCTTCAAAATGTGACATTTTGGACGTGAGGGTTAACTGGCTCTATAGGTAAAGTGTTAACGGATGTTCACAAAATTTTTTGGCCAAATCTATGTTGGAATTCCAGATCACCAAACATTCCATTGACTATAGCACACGAAAATCGGGAAAATGAGGGGTTTACCTGCTCTGGGTACATTTGACCTTCAAAATGGGACGTTTTTGCCGTGAGGGTTAATTGGCTCTATAGCTAAGGTCTTAACGGATGTCCACGAAAACCTTTTGCAAAAATGAATTTGGAATTCCAGATCACCAAAAATTCCATGGACTATAGCATATGAAAATCGGCAAAATAAGGGGTTTACCTGATCCGGGGGTCATTTTAGCTTAAAAATGGGACATTTTGGCAGTGAGGGTTAGCTAGATCCATAGCTAAAGTCTTAACAGACGTTCACAAAAATTGTTGGAAAAAGTTATGTCGGAATTCTAGAGCACCAAAAAGTACATGGACTATAGCACACGAAAATTAGAAAAATGGGAGGTTTACCTGCTCTGGGGCACATTTGACCTTCAAAATAAGACGTTTTGGCCGTGAGGGCTTACTAGATCCATAGCTAAGGTCATAACAGACGTCCACGAAAAGTTTTTGCTAAAATAAGGTCGGAATTCTAGATCAACAAAAAGACCATGGACTATAGCACACGATAATCAGCAAAATAGGGGGTTTACTTGATCCGGGGGACAGATGACCTTTAAAATGGGACGTTTTTGCTGTGAGGGCTAACTGGCTCCATAGCTAAGGTTTGAACAGTCGTCCACGAAAATCTTTTGCAGAAATTGTGTCGGAATTCCAGATCACCAAAAAATCCATGGACAATAGCACACTAAAATCGACAAAATTTGGTGTTTTCCTGCCCTGGGGCACAATTGCCCTTTATAATGGGACATTTTGGCCGTGAGGGCTACCTAGCTCCATAGCTAAGGTCTTAACATACGTCCACAAAAACTTTTTGCAAAAATGAGATCGGAATTCTATATCACCCAAAATTCCATGGACTATAGCAGACGAAAATTGGGAAAATGGGGTATTTACCTGATCCGGGGGACATATGACCTTTAAAATGGAACGTTTTGTCCGTGAGGGCTAACTGGTTCCATAGCTAAGGTCTGAACAGTCGTCCACAAAATTTTTTTGCAAAATTTATGTCGGAATTTCAGATAACCAAAAAGTCCATGACCTATAGCACACTAAAATCGACATAATAGGGTGTTTTCCTGCTCTGGGGCATAATTGAACTTTAAAATGGGACATTTTTGCTGTGAGGGCTAACTGGTTCCATAGCTAAGGTCATAACGGACGTTCACAAAAAAATTTAGCTAAAATTATGTCGGATCTCCAAATCACCAAAATGTCCATGGATAATAGAACACGAAAAATGGCAAAATGGCGGGTGTACCTGCTTTGGGCACATTTGACCTTCAAAATTGGACGTTTTTTCCATGAGGGCTAACTGGCTCCATACCTAGAGTCTTAACGCAAGTCCACGAAAATTTTTGGCAAAAATTATGTCGGAATCCAGATCACCAAAAATTTCATAGACTATAGCACACATAAATCGGCAAAATGATTTACTGGGGCACATTTGACCTTCAAAATGAGACGTTTTGGCGATGAGGGCAAACTGGTTCCTTATCTAAGGTCTTAACAGACATCCACGAAAAATTTTGGCAAAAATTATGTCGGAATCCAGATCACCAAAAAGTCTATGGACTATAGCACACGAAAATCGGCAAAATGAGGGGTTTACCTGCTCCGGGGGTCGTTTGACCTTCAAAATAGGACGTTTTGTTTGTGAGGGATAACTGGCTACATAGCTAAGGTCTAAAACGGACGTCCACGAAAAATTTTGGCAAAAATAAAATCGGAATTCCAAATCACTAAAAATTACATGGATTATATCACACGAAAATTGGCAAAATGAGGGGTTTACCTGATCCGGGGTCGTTTGACCTTAAAAATCTGACATTTGGCCGTAAGGGTTAACTAGCTGCATAGCTAAGGTCTTAACGAACGTCTACAAAAAATTTTCGTAAAAGTTATGTTGGAATTCCAGAGCACCAAAAATTACATCGTTTATAGCACACGAAAATCGGCAAAATGGGGGATTTACCTGATCCGGGGGTCGTTTGACATTAAAAATTTGACATTTGGGCCGTGAAGGTTAACTAGCTCCATAGCTAAAGTCTTAACAGACATCCACGAAAAATTTTGACAAAAATTATGTCGGAATTCCAGATCATTAAAAATACATTCACTATAGCACACGAAAATCGGCAAAATGGGGGGTTAACCTGCTCCGGGGGTCGTTTGACCTTGAAAATGGGTCGTTTTTTCCGTGAGGGTTGACTGGCTCAATAGCTAAGGTCCACACAGACGTCCAAGAAAATTTTGGCGAAAATGAGATCGGAATTTCACATCACCAAAATTCCATAGACTATAGCACATGAAAATCGGAAAATGGGGTGTTTACTTGATCCGGGGGTCGTTTGACCTTGAAAATAGGATGTTTTGTCCGTGAGGGTTAACTGGCTCCATAGCTAAAGTCTTACCGGACTACCCCGAAAACTTTTGGCAAAAATGATGTCGAAAATCTAGATCACCAAAAATTCCATGGACTATATAGCACACGAAAATCGGCAAAACGAGGGGTTTACCTGCTCTGGGGTACATTTGACCTTCAAAATGGGACGTTTTGGCCATGAGAGCTAACATGCACCATAGCTAAAGTCTTAACGGACGTCCACGAAAAATTTTGGCAAAAGTTATGTCTTTATTGCAGATCACCAAAAAGTCCATGGACTATAGTACACGAAAATCGGCAAAATAGGGGTTTACCTGCTCTGGGCACATTTGACCTTCAAAATGGGACATTTTGGCCATGAGGGCTAACTGGCTCCATAGCTAAGGTCGTAACAAGCGTCCACGAAAAATTTTGCATAAAATTATGTCGAAATTCCAGATCACCAAAATTCCATGGACTATAGAACACGAAAATCGGCAAAATGCAGTGTTTACCTGATCTGGGGGTTGTTTGACCTTGAAAATGGGAAGTTTTGTCTGTGAGGGTTAACTGGCTCCATAGCTAAGGTCTTAACGGACGTCCACGAAAACTTTTTGGTAAAATGAGGTCGGAAATCTAGATCACCAAAAAGTCCATGGACTATAGCACACGAAAATCGGCAAAATGAGGGGTTTACCTGCTCTGGGG
>JAJOOH010017003.1:0-22501 GCA_029582605.1 Solanum gracilifrons
CCTCATGTTTTTGATGAATTGGGTCAGTATTGGAACACAGACAAGTTTAAGGCAATATCAGATCAAGCCAAAATGGCTAGAGGCAGTCTTAAAGGTGGCTCGTTGTACACCGGAGGTGCAAAGACGGTTGGAACAATTGCACGAGAGATGGTAAGTTCTAATTCAAACTTTTAAATAAATAATTAGTTGATACATATATATCGTTATAAATTTCAGTTTTTATTTATAGGAAAAAAAATTGGGATGCACTCCTATTGAACCAGAGGTTTTCAAAAAGACTCATGTCAGGAATAAAGAAAATGAGTCGGATCCGGATGTGTGGGTGGAGAAAAGGGCCGAACGAACTTTTGTATGTTATTTAATATGAATAATACATATCAATAGTGAATATATTTATGATATGTATATATATTGATGTCAATATTTATATTTAATATGTAGAATGACTTTCATAAGTACGTCGCTGAGAATTTAGATAGTTCGGTTCAATTGACACCTGAACTGTCCACTCAGATTTGGAAAGAAAAAGTGGTAGGAGGGACACACAAGGGTAGATGCTATGGTCTAGGCTCTCGCAACGATGTTAGACGCCTTCAGTCAGGTTTAGATGAGGCACTTGACGGTGTTCAGATCAAATAACTAAACTTACAGCGGCACTAGCAGAGTCGGAGCGAAAAAGAGTAGCTGAACAACAAAGCATGAGTGAGACCGTTCAACAAATCAAAGAACAAGTGATGAACCTCGCTCATTGACCTACTACTTCGGCTCTGGATGACACCGACGACGAGAGTGATGAGGATGATTATGTAGATCTCACTCCCTAGTTTAGATCTCTGGACATTTATGAACTTTTTGAAATTTTAAAACGAATTTTAAAAGACTTTATAAGTCTTTAATTTATGATTTAGATACTTTTGAATGTTATTTTAAGTTTGTTGTTTTATGTTTTGTTTAGATTGTTTATAATTGTATGTGTTTGATTGGGCTGAATAGTGTAGAATTGAATTGAATTGCATTTGCAGGTGGACAATAGAAGCTGCGAGCTGCTACTGTCAAAAATATTGTAGAAAAAGCGACGGACAGCGTGGTTTAGTCCGTCGCTTTTTTGGGTTTTAATTTTTTTTAAATCCAGAAAAGCGACAAATAGCGTGGTTTTGTCCGTCGCTTTTTTGGATTTTTAAAAATAAAATTTCCAGAAAAGCGCAGACAGTGTCCTTTTATCCGTCGCTTTTCTGGGATTTTCAAAAAATAAATTTCCAGAAAAGCAATGGACTGCGTCGCCCTTTAGAAATTAAAAAAAATGAAAATTAAAATCAAGCGACGCAGTCCGTCGCTTTTTGAAAAGCGTCAAGCTAAAAAGCGACGCAGTCTGTCGCTTTTGGCCGTCGTTTTTTGACAATTTTGTAGTAGTGATTTTTCTTCTTTCTTGTCTTTTAAGAACTAGCATCTTGGGGGATCTGGGTTTACTTCAAATTCAATTTTTTTTACTAATAGATCCTTTAATTACCAATCTCAAACCTCAATCAATCAACTACATCTCAGAAATTGTCGCTATCAATCTCGTTAATTCATCAATCGTCGGTGAATTGGGTTTTTCCTATTCGAAATTATCGATGATGATGTGAAAGACATCGTAGGCTCCTCCTCCTCATCTTCCTTGAGAGCTTCGGTGACCTCCATTAATGGCAATATTTTGCCATGTTCGTCCTCTCTCCCCTATTCCTTCACTTTTTTTAATTTGTTATTTAGATTTTCAAAGCAATGTCCAAATATTTCGGAACGAGTTCTGCGATCATCATTCACCTATCTTCCTCAAAGACTCAGTTCATTATTCACCTATCTTCTTCAAAGACCTAATTTTGATGAACTTATGGTGTTCTAGTAATGATGAAAATGGTGAAAGTGCTTTGGTGATGGAAGGGATGAGTGAAAATATAAAAGAAAAGGGTAAAGAAATATATATATAAAAAAAAAACATAATATTTAATGACTTTTCCACGTGTTAAATACGTGAAATTCACATGCCACCATAGATATGGTTATGGCTTTTTAAGGGTATAATTATTTCATTTTTAAACAGTTCAGGGGAGTGATAGGACTCCCGTGAAGTTTAAGTGTGTAGTTGAAAATCCGGAAATACGTTGAGGGGGCATTTGGCCATTTTCTCAATTAACTATGTGAATTTTCCTATAAAAATAAGAAAATTATAATTAACATAAAGAATAAATATGAAGGTAATTAAAGGGAGGAAAAGCCAAATAACTCGTACTATTAACTTTAGCATAAATCATAATGTCTCATGACAATATCTTATAAGTTAAATGACAATGCTAATTACATATTAATTTTTGAATTGGTTTATCAAACTCACGGTTAAACTAATAAAATTAGCGAAATCATCATTTTCTGATTTTATTGGAGATATCCTAACAGGTGGTTCACTAAATGATTCTTCACAAGTTTCTGGACCACTCGCAACACCAGAAACAAGACTCTTCGCCCCATTAAAGTCATTTGCATCAAAATATTTAATTGATGATATAGCGTCATCTATCGCATTCTCATTGTTTGAGAACATGTTCTTTTTCTTGCTTTAGTAGACTTAAGATTTCATTGTAAATACTTTTTGCCTTTGTTAAACTCTGTTGAAGCAAAATATGTACCAAACTTTTTTTATCAGCAGAAGAGCTCTTAGGATCCGCTCTAAGAGAGTCGATGCATACTTTGAAATCACTAGACGTTCGACAAACATCTTCTATCAAATCTCCTGACGAAAAAGTTACAAGAGAAAGAAAGAGCATGAAAATCACTGGTACTGCTTTCATGAAATTCATCTTCACCCATACATATATTTTTTGAGTCATATGTCTAGTGATTCTTATAGCTAGATCAACACATGTTCATATTTATTACTTTTCCATAAAAGATTATGTAGATATTATTGGGTCAAGTTTGTGGTAATTGTATCATTTCCTTTTGAAATAAACTAGTATTAGTAAATATCCTCTTTTAATTTAGGCATGCAAATAATTTAATATTAATTCACTCTAAATATGATTTCCAATCAATTTTTTCCTTTATTAGTCATCATTTTGATATCAATTAAGACATTGATTATATTCATGCCTTAATAAATTTTTCTTAATAAGGAAATTTGGAGCGGTCAAACGGGTTTTTCAACTTAAATCTGGTCATTTGATCAACAGCTTTGATGACACAATTACATTTGATTTTGTGTATATGGTTGTTGGTAGCACATATTTGTGTTGCTCTATATATAATTACAAAAAAAACAAATCTGGACCAATTTAGACTATAATTCTCTTCCATTTGGTTAAAAGATGTAAATTCGGAGTACCAAATTAGTGTGGCGTGACTTGGTGAACTGGAAAATGAGATGTTACCAAACCATGTTATATCTTTAGGCTGACTTAGCTCATTAATTGCTACTATAGTCTAAAGCTCAGTTCGAGGGTCGAGTATGAAAATGACAGAATAATGATGTGAATGAATGAGTTTATGTATTGGCTTTTCTTATCTATGGCCTTTAGCAGCCATACTTGGATGGTGCGAGTGACACAAAGATTAACATCAATGATTCAAGTATCATTTATGTTCTTTTTACTCCCACTGAGTCTCCAATGGACTCCGTTGCTTTCTCGTTGCATTACTTTCATTCGGTCAAGCTCAACGTTCCCTTTATTGAGTCGACCTTGGTGATATAAACGGAAGAGGAAGCTGATATATGGTGAAAGAGAAACAAATATACAGGGGGAAGATGTTGATATACAACTAGTATACAAGAAATTTTAGAGCTGATATTAGTAACACAGGAATTATATAAAGAAATTGAGGGGGAGTTAAGTCATTTTTTTTGTCTTATTCAAGTATTATTAAACTTGATAATAGTAATCCCTAGATATTTTAGGTATTAGATAAGACCACATATGATGTATTAAAGTAATTCATGTATCAGGTGTGTTTGAGTTAAATTGTGCAATCAAATATTATATTGAGTGGACTAAATTTTAATATAAGGACTATCTCAATTAATACATCAGAGCAAACGGCTCCTTAGATTATACATTGATATACATAATAAATGGGTCAAAGTCCATATATAGGACGGAGAGATATATATTTGTATTTGTATATCACGTCTCTTTCGCTTTATAAAAACACAAACTATACATTTGTGTTTGTATAAAGTGAGAGAGAGATCGGATAAAGAGAAGCGAGAAAGCGACTGGGAAGGGAGAGATGACTGAAAAAGAGAAGATTGGCAAGCGAGATTCCAGAGTGAGGGGGGAGAGAGAGAATGTCATTATAGTTAGAAGTAAGTTCCGAATTGTAATTAATGCAAACTATAGCTATTTAGCTAATTAACTAGTATATGTTTGTTTAACCGCGTAATTTTCCCTTTTCTTAATTGCTTGATTATTTTTGTTAGTGAATTGTTTGTTCTGAATTTTTGTATTAACTCTAACTTTGGGGTCGTTTGGTAGAGTGATAAGAATAATGCAAAATATAGTGTATTAGTAATGCTTGCATTAGTTATAATGAGATTTTTTTATGCAATGTTTGATTTGGTGTACTAAAAATATTATGCATTACATAAATATTTTTAGAAAAAATATTTGTTTACAAAAGTACCCTTCACAAATATAGTGGAAAGGATGTAAAAAAAGTTTTTGAGGGCAATTGTGTCTTTAATCATGTTAATGCGTGCATTAGAATCCATTGCATTACTAATGCATAGAAATAGATGGTATTAGTAATACACTCTTCAATACACAATAGAGTGTATTACTAATACAAGCATTAGTTATGCATAGGTTAGAAAAGTGTAGCAAACAAGGTATAGACTAATACATCAAGCTAATGCAAGCATTATTTTCTCTAATACATTCTACCAATTAAGTTAACGTAATCGAATTCTCGAAAAGGCAAACTAGTTTTTTCCATATTCGTTTGTTTGATTAAATAAGATCTCTTTTTATCAAATTTTGTACTCTCTCTTATTCTTAGTTTAAATGTTTTTTTGGTACTCGTCTTTAATTGTTTAATTTTTGGCAAGTTAGATCTCTTTTCTTTTCTTTTTTTTTTCTTTTTTTTTTAAAAAAAGATCTCAAATGCTCTTTTTATTTAACCATATTCTTCAACTGTTTCCGATTAAGTTTTATCTCAAAATAAAAATGCTTTTTTTTACTTGATTAATTTTTTTCCAAACGCTAGTCAAATATTTTAGTTTAAATTATCGGATATCCGCATGTAAGAGGATACTTTATTGTCACGATCCAGACCGTCGTGATTGACACACACACTAACCCTTCGGTGGGAGAACCATTACTACAACCCAAACAAACAAATTTTATAAAAACTAAGGCATTTAAAGATACAGAAGCAGGTTTAATTTAAAAAAACTATAAAAATGGAGTCCACATAAACTCCAAGGTTTTAACAAACAACTAACCAACTAATACGGAAGAACAACCCCTAGAACCTGAAAGTCATTGTACCAAAACTCTACTAACGACAAGTCTAAGAACAAGGGGTACAACTCCGAAACTAACAAACACCTTAAACAAATAGTCTGAGTCGAAAATAATGGACTTAAACAAGAGAGATCCATGACAGCCTGAAAGGACTGACTCACCCTTGAATTCGGTCACGATCAATAGTCGCTTAGCTGAGGTCTATCAATAGCCGCCTGAAGATGCCCTATACTAAACAAAGAACAAGAAAGTGTAGTATCAGTACATAACTACAGTGTACTTGTAGGATCATGCGGCTATCCCAATAAGTGAAACACATGCAAGTAACCACAACATTATAAAACATGCATATACCGAACATATACAATATTAGTCATCTTTTCAAGATCAATGTAGCCTCACACGTTCTCAATAATACACATTGGTTATCAATTTAGAGCAACATACAGTCTTCAATTATCAATCATCATTAGATATGAACGCAATCATCACAAGTAGATACACAACACAATTCAATGGTCCTCTCACGGAACCCAATTCAGTGGTCTTCTTATGGAACCCACACCCAAACTGTTAGCATACCGGAACATGGTACCTGATCCAATGTTTATGCCGGAACGTGGCAACCGATCCCAGGTTTATGCCGAAACGTAGCAACCGATCCAAGTTAGTGTGTTGGAACGCAACACCCGATCCATTTAACAAACCACAATCACACTCACAATGTATATTATCACAATCATACAACAAGAGGTGATTCATGGAATACAATTATTCGATTATCCTCATTTACGATTAGAGTGATCAATAATGCAACATTTGCATACATACATGCATTATAATGAGCAATTACGAACATATATCACACCAACATGAAATCACATCCATCCCTTACCTCGAATCCAAGCTTGAATCCCCTAAGGCACTTGAATCTTCCCTTTTCGGATTCTTCTCGTTTGTTCGTGGTCTAAAAACATACAATTAACGCAAGGATCAATAAAGGAGGCCCAGTTACTCGAATTATAATCAACATTATCAACCCTATCCCAAGCCAAGATCCCATTACCCAATTTAAGGCTTTTTCCCACCATAAATCACAGATCAAAACCCTCCCCCATCGATAATTATTCAAGAAACTAAGTTCTACGGATCGAAACACAGCTTCGAAGAGTTAAAATCTTACCTTTAGCCTTAAGAATGGTGGAAAACGCTCAAGAACTCGTCTGGGGTCGTCTCCTAGCTCTCAAAGTCAAAAAGTGAAGAATAAAGATGTTTTGGGGTTTATTTATGACCTTAGGTCATGTCAGACCCGCCACAACGACACTAACCCCGTTACAACGGCCCCGCCCTGTCGGCAGAAATCTTGCCTCAGCAGCTTGCACAGAAACAGTGAGTAAAATTAATAATTCCAAGACCCCATTTCACAATACACCTTCAACCAACGACACTCAGAAACTATCCGTTCACGCTAAGATCAATTTCGGGAGTTTTACTCGCCTGAATTCAATTCCGTAAAGTCGTACGGGTTCCTTAACGTCTTAGCTATCCATTCATGTAATCAAATTTATTAATCAATATCTCATTTGTTACCAGATTTCCATAGACCTCACTGACTTCGATTTCGTCCAAATCTGGACCAGGCTACGAAGTCCAAAGTTACTACACAAAAGTTTTCTAGCCCCAATTCTTTCCCCATTGGTTTTTGTATAACAACGGAAACATGTCGTTACTATAGATACCAATTTACCCATCACTCGTCCCCGAGTGACAAACTAGGAGAAAAAGGGCTATAGCAAGAATAGGGTAGTATCTGAATCGTCGAATAACTGGAGATACTTGTCCCACATACTTTTTCTGTCGACTCTGGGTAGCTAGAAGCTTAGATTGGATACTTCTCACCTTACCCTGAACATCTTTCACCAAATCAACTCTCAAAGGTTTCACATCTTCAACCTCAAACCAACCAATTGAACACCTACACATTGATTGTTTGACGTAATCAAAGACACGACTTCCAATTCAGGTGTAACCGATAGCGTGTAGTAATATAACCCAACCGAATGGGTTGGGGTCGAGTCCCAAGGGAGTGCTTGCAAGAATTAATAGAGAAGTAAAATCAAGTTCTAATCAATCATAGCTATAAATATTAACAAGTAAAAATATGATAAATTAATGGGTGACACAAATGTCAATTATCAATAGGGGATTTTGTATTCAACTAGTGAACAAAATTATAAAGATACGAGATAAAGAGACGGGATTCTTGGGATGTGATAGGAATATAGGATAAAATATACTATTGGGTAAATGTTATTGATAGTAAATCGCTGAACATTTGTAACTAGGCTAGACTTTAGTGTGGGTAAATTCTCTCTCGAGAAACTTAACCCAAATCAGCTCGGTTTCTCTCGAACACCGAGTTGCCGCAATTAAGCACAACCTTCGCCTTAGCCCATTCCCTCTCTCAAGCTGAATGTGTGGGAAAAATCCTAGGATTCACTCTCTCGATCTGAACCCACGACGATCCAATAACCACTGGCTATCGATTTAGTAGTCTTAGTTTTAAAACCTTTCTCTCGAGCAAGCCAAAAACACTAAGATGAAATCGTATTTGCAACTACAATCCC
Organism: Solanum gracilifrons; assembly: GCA_029582605.1. Lineage (NCBI taxonomy): Eukaryota > Viridiplantae > Streptophyta > Magnoliopsida > Solanales > Solanaceae > Solanum > Solanum gracilifrons. The sequence continues at coordinate 8,123 of JAJOOH010017003.1, forward strand.
ATTAAGTTCAAACACAACTACTAAACGAAATCACATTTAAACAGAAAATAGACTAACAATAAGCAATACCCAACAGGAAATTTAACCCAAATTCACAAAATTCACACCCCAAGAATTGGGGTTTTGGCTAGACATAGAAAAAAGGAAGAACATGATACCAAATCGAAATAACATCAACTGGGTATGATTTATATTCACTTCAAACGAGTCTAGAATGAAGAATCTCCAACACCCACTTCCAATTTCTTGAAGTTGGAAGTCTTCAAATCTTCAAGCTCAAGAACAATGTCTCCCCAAAAACTCTCAGAACTAAAAACTAAAAATATTCTAAGTCTCAAAATTCTCTACAAAAATTCCTTGATTGAATCTAAGCTACATAATTAAATGAGTATTTATAGGTTTTGAAAATTTGTCCTGCCAAGAATCACTCGGCGCAGTGAGTCGGGATCGCCGATGCACTCGGCGATCCGCCCTTTGGTCTAGTTCATCGCCTTTTAGCTTTTTCCTTCAGCATCTTCGCGTTTTGAATCATTTGGCGATATAGAACTGCTTTGCGGAACTACTCGGCGATGCGTCGACTACTCCATATCCTAGCATACTTGATTTTTTCCTTCAGGGCTCAGCACACTGGAACATTAGGCGAGATTTGAGGCCTTTCGGCGACTCACCTAAAGGATTAGGCAATCTTCAGGCCGTCTTTTCTTCCTTCTTTCAGCCGCTTCGTTCCTTTTTGCTCGATAGCGTCCATGCTTTGTCTCTCAAGTCAAATACCTGAAACTTAAGGATTTACATTAGATATTGAAACAAAAATGCATTTGAGGACATTAATTCAATCAAAATATAGCCCTAAATGAGTCCAAATTATAGACTCATCAACACCCCCAACTTAAACTTTTGCTTGTCCTCAAGTAAAACTCAAGTTCATCAATTCAAAAGGAATGTCTCAAACAGGGCTACACAAGACTCAATCATGAATGTACACATAAGACTCAACTTACTCATGCAAGGATCAATTGTGTACTCAAAGACTCAAGTTGTGACACACCATTACCAAAGATTCTCAAGCTCACAATATTTGCTTCAAATGCAAGTTCATGCTCAACTAAGTTATTCAAATGCCCTCACACAAAGAATGATTCCATGTTCACACACAATGGTTCAATCATTTAAAGCTTTGGAATCAAATGCAACGCTCACACTCACAAAGAAGAACACTATGCATGCTTTCACCCATAGGTTTGCCCGTATTTTCCAAGTGACAATTGTTTCAGCTCACTCAAGATCAAAAAGATATTTTCAAGGCTTGTAATGGGGCTGAGTGCAAAGGTATGGTCATTTAGGTTCAGTGCCTTTTATCCTCATGAAATGTGGTGCTCATAACACTTCATTTCCTCTTCTTTCATCATTTTCTTTAGTACTCTTAAGTCATCCCATTATTCACTTTCCATGGACTGTTAGGAAACTCCATTTCTTTTGTACTTTATTCCACAACTTTTTCTTTTTCATTCTTTTCTTCTCTTTCTCTTTTTTTTTTTTGTATGGAGGGGTTCCATTTTTCTCAACACCATGGTTAAATGAGACTTTCCTTGCACTTCTTGACTCTTCCTTTTATTTTCACCACACCCCCAACTTAGTCTTTTGGCCTAAGTTGGCTATTCAATCAACCACAAATCAAGAGGATTATAGGTAGTGGATTAAGAGAGGTCATGTTTTCATCAAGTTTCTTCCAAAGAAAGGTAAGGCTCAAGGGGTGTTCAAAAGAGGTTCACACGCACTTACAAGGTAGGCCACAAAAGAGATATATGTCAAATTGACTCACACTCTTCGAAGTTGTCTAAGATCATATCAAGAGATAGCCTTACTTAGTCGACCGGACTAACGGGGTAAATTCTAGGTGATATCATGCATGGTTCACAGTAAGCTCATCACACAATGCATCGACACCAAAGTCAAACAAGACTCCACACTTTCGCTAGTGTTCAATGTTCATCACAAGATACTTAATGCGATAATTGGCTAGTCACAACGGATGCAAAGAGTTCACATATTGTCTATAGTACTTCAATTAGCCTCGTTGTAGCCGCGTATTCATGTTTGTTCGATTATGAGCACTATTTGAGTCATCGATATTGCTCAAATCCGAGACTCAAATTTACAAGAGAACAACCACATTCAACACCTACAAGACGTGGCAATTTTTTTTTGGAAGGGTCAAAAATCATTTACAATTAAAAACAAGGAGCCACAAGCTCAAATGCTCAAATCTTCCACAAGAAGCAGTGCATAGCACAAATTTAGCAAAAGCCCAATATATAAACAGAACTAGAGTCACGAACAACACACAAATGTGGGCCTCACCCTACCACAAATAAAAAAACCATTTGTCCTCAAATGCAAATAAAAATTATCCAACTGTGAAATAAAGCAAAACAGAGAGGAAGGTAAAGAGGGGATCCTGTCTAAGAAATCGCTACATCTGTCTAGGTATCAGTGCCCGAAGTAGTGCTCGATATATGGGCATCATTATCCAGAACTATCTCAGAAGCATCAACAGTGCCAGGCCCACTAGAAGTGGCCACCTACGAATCCCCCCAATAGGCTTGCACAGCTGCATATAACCCCCGGGCCCACGAAGGAACATTAGGGTTTCGTGGAATAGTTGAAATGGGCTCCGACAAGAAGATGCATAGACTCCCCGGGCTTTCTTTCCCTTTCCTGTATCCTCCTTCCCACCAGATGTGGGAGGTTCGGTAGCTTTGCCTTTGGATGCAGCTGCCTCTACATTACTGACGATCCTCTTTCCTTTCGTTCGGGGTGGCATGTTTCCACCTACAACCTTAGGTTTGGCCATGTCTGTAACTTCGAGACAAGGTTAGAAAAATATTCTATAGATGTACAGAAAATCAGTTGCAGGCAAACTCATCGACTAGGTCGGCAAATCACCGACATCATTCGATAATCAAGGGTTAGTTCGCTGAAAGCTATAGTGCAAAGGGATACAAGGGGGCAGACAAGGGCGAGAAATAAGACCTTTGGCAAGTCGTTGAGTTTCTTCAGCGACCTTAAGCTTCTCACTGAAAGTTACAAACTCCAACAAAACATTTAACATGAAATTAAAGGTGAGATAGGGACATTAGGTGAACCGTCAAGTGGTTCGGTGAGATCGACCCAGCTCGCCAAATGGCCCAACGTGCTTATTTCAACCCAACTTCTCGAATTCAACACCGCAATCCCCGAAAACAACATAAAAGCATGCACTAGTTAAATTTTAGCTCAGACCCATAATACCCAAACATGATACCCATAAAACTTACTTCATTTTAAACACAAACTTATGGGATTTCGACAATCAAAACATTACGGCCAAGAATATTAAATTAAATCAAGCATTCAAACATGCTACTTCTATCAGAGAGGCTCAACACATGACTACACGATAATATCATTGCACTTGTGTATGAAATCGATACAAAATAGCTCAGGGTTTGGAAACCAATCTTTAATGCTGACTAAATTGGGATTGAATCGCTAGGCAGCAATGTATTCCAAGTTTCGAGCACGAATCGAAAACTAACACATTGAGAGAGTGCAAAAATATACGAAATAATTTGCAGGTGTGAGGATGGAAGAATGAATATGCATAAAAGCGAAAGTGTTTGAGAATTTAAACCTTTAGCTTAAAAAAAAACCGTCCAATTTTTGCTCATTCAGTGACATTAGACGTGATCGACGATCCATTCGACGTCACGCTGAGCAATCATTTACTTCGCCGAGTTTTACAGAACCCCCAGTCAATTTGGGAGTCCAAACGGTAGTAAGAATAGGAATCACCGACCAGGTCGGTGACTCGCCAATAATTTCGTGGGCCCGCCGAGTTTACAGACTGTCCCTCAAAGTTGTCTTTAGTCCAACGACGGTCTTAGTCGGGGTCACTGACCTCTTCGGCGATGCGCCGACTTGGACCGTTTTGATCACCAATCTCCTTTTTTCCTAACACTTCCCACACTACATCTTGCACAACCAACACACCATTATTTTAGGTTGCCTCCCAAACAGCGTCTTAGTTAACATCGTGACGAGATGCAACTCCACCTTCAAACCTCATTTTTGGGGTTAGCCATAGTATCACTAGGTAAACCTCATTGCTGTCTCGAATTGAAATGAGATGATATATAACCCATTTGGGTCTCCAACTGCTTGATCGACACTAAATGTGATGTGATAGTCTGGCTAAGGGTAAACACATCTTCCTTCATTTCTTTTAAAATCTTGTCTGACCCCTCAACTTTGTTGGGGATACGAGAGAGCATATCCTCAGACCTACCACCTTCTGAATCCTTAGGCTTTTGGCGTTCAAGGGGAGGCACATACATATCCTTCTCCCCATTCTTCCAGTTAGGATTTCAATCTCTCCATTCTCTGTCGCGATCCTTCCAACCATCCTCTTTACCCCAACCTTGGTTACTACCCTGCCTAGGGTAGTTTGAATGATAACCACCACCTTAATTGGCTAGAAAATTTACCTCCTCATTCTACAAGGCTTCAAACTTTGTCTCATCAGGATTTGCACACCCGACCCCCACGGCATTGACACCCCGAGCACCAGCTCCCATGACATTTTTGGACAATATGTCAAGTTGTGTCATAATCTTGGCCATATTTTGGTCCCTCTCTTGATCCTTTTTCATCTGCTCCCTGGTTAATTTGAATGTAAGAGGGGAGACTTGGTCTTCACGGGTGTACTAAGCCCGATTTATCGTGGTCATGTCATCCAATAGCTGAGCCGCTATCACGTAAGGTTGTTGCATCAAACCTCCTGGAGAAAATTGGTCAGCAACACTATTATTCACCGAGTCTAGGCTCCGGTAGAAATACTGCAACAATATGCTGTCAGGCAAGCCATGAGTTAGGCATTGGAGCACCAACTTCTTGAATCACAACCAAGTCTCATAAATTGGCTCGCCCTCCAAATGCTTAAAGCTTTGGATACTGTCCCAAAGAGTCATCATCTTCGAAGGAGGGAAAAATCGCACATTAAATGTGGTGACCAACAACTCCCACGAAGTGATTGAGTCGCGTGGCAATTCAGCTAGCCATTTGCATGCTTCTTCGATCAAAGAGAATGGGAACAATCGTAAACGAACCGACTCTTGGGATATATTCTTGAAGGAGAATGGTTCGCACACATCCATGAAATTTCGAATGTGATCATGAGGGTCTTCATGAGCCAATCCACTGAAAATCCCCTTTAATTGCAAGAGTTGCAACATAGTACTCGTGATGTGGAATACAACATTCCCTTCGGCCGGAGGTAAGCGAATGGCACCAATACCGCCCATGAGATGGGGATCATTAGCCTAAGGCTTATTTACATCGTTAAGGTTTCTGATGTTGTCTTGATGGCCTAGTTGGCTGCCATTGTTGTCGTTCACACTCATACTTCCTGAAATAATCACATAAACAAACTAAACTAAACTAAAAATTAAGTAAGTAAACTACAACTAAGAAGAATAAAAATTTAACTAAACTAAAAATTCTCAACTAACACCACTCCCCGGCAATGGCGCCATTTTGATTGTTTGACGTAATCAAAGAAACGACTTCTAATTCAGGTGTCAACGATCGCGTGCAGTAATATAACACAACCGAATGGGTTGGGGTCGAGTCCCAAGGGAGTGCTTGCAAGAATTAATAGAGAAGTAAAATCAAGTTCTAATCAATCATAGCTATAAATATTAACGAGTAAAAATATGATAAATCAATGGGTGACACAAATGTCAATTATCAATAGGGGGTTTTGTATTCAACTAGTGAACAAACCTAGCAAAAATATAAAGATACGAGATAAGGAAACGGGATTCTTGTGATGTGATAGGAATATAGGATAAAATATACTATTGGGTAAATGCTGCTGATAGTAAATCGCCGAACATTTGTAACTAGGCTAGACTTTAGTGGGGGTAAATTCTCTCTCGAGCAACTTACCTCGAATCAACTCGGTTTCTCTCAAACACCGAGTTTCCGCAATTAAGCACAGCCTTCGCCTTAGCCCATTCCCTCTCTCGAGCTGAATGTGTGGGAAAAAGCCTAGGATTCACTCTCTCGAGTTGAATCCACGACGACCTAATAACCACTGGTTATCGATTTAGTGGTCTTAGTTTTAAAACCTCTCCCTCGAGCAAGCCAAAAACACTAAGATAAAATCGTATTTGCAACTACAATCCCATTAAGTTCAAACATAACTACTAAACGAAATCACATTTAAACAACAAATAGACTAACAATAAGCAATACCCAACAGGAAATTTAACTCATATTCATAAAATCACACCCCAAGAATTGGAGTTTTAGCTAAACATAGAAAAAGGGAAGAAAATGATACCAAATCAAATTAACATCAACTAGGTATGAATTATATTCACTTCAAACGATTTTAGAATGAAGAATCTCCAACACCCACTTTCAATTTCTTGAATTTGAAAGTCTTCACATTTTCAAGCTCAAGAACAATGTCTCCCCAAAAACTCTAAGAACTAAAAACTAGAAATATTCTAAGTCTCAAAATTCTCTACAAAAAATCCTTGATTTTGTCTAAGCTACAGAATTAAATTAGTATTTATAGTTTTCAAAAATTTGTGATGCGAAGGATCACTTGGCGTAGTTAGTCGGGATCGCCGATGCACTCGGCGATCCGCCCTTTGGTCTGGTTCATCGCCTTTTAGTTTTTGCCTTCAGTATCTTCGCGTTTTGAATCATTTGGCGATATAGCACTACTTCACGGAACTATTCGGCGATGCGCTGACTGCTCCCTTTCCTTGCAGACTTGATCTTTTCCTTCAGGGCTCAGCACACTGGAACATTAGGCGAGATTTGAGGCCTTTCATCGACTCGCCTAATGGATTAGGCGATCTTTAGGCTGTATTTTCTTCCTTCTTTTAGCCGCATTGTTCCTTTTTGCTCGATAGCGTCTATGTTTTGTCTCTTAAGTCAAATACCTGAAACTTAAGGATTTACGTCAGATATTGAGACAAAAAATGAATTTGAGGACACTAATTCAATCAAAATATAGCCCTAAATGAGTCCAAACTGTGGACTCATCACACATCCTCTCATACAATGCTTCAATGAAGTCATCTCAATACTGAGTGATAAATATTGTTGTATGGAGACTTAACTACAACAAAAGCGATTCTCAACAACCACCAAAGTTTATCGTATATATGTCTACAACATATTATCAAGGACCTTGACACAATCATCCGGACGAATCCTTTAGCACTTAAGCATGATAAAATTCCAAGTTAACACTCGCTACAAATAGAAGTGAACCTGAATCAACCAACACACACTCATAATACCCAAACAATCATAGTTCTTAATAATATCTCCATCCCACAACATAAATTTCCATGAGCTTAAGGTATAACAAATTTTATCTTTAGAAATCAGATACTCATAGAGGGATATGTCGAAGCATACAACCCCTCCAACAACACTATCAAAATTCTAGATTTAGTAATTGTAGATTACCTATTAAGAACAGTAGAATTGGACCCAATGATCCCCACATTCAACCACACATAATCGATACATGACCTCAACGATTAGAGGAATACTAAAATTATCGGACAACCACAAATACGCATGGTAGCTCTTCTATAAATTCTCATAAGCAAGGGGGTACATGTAGAACCACTAAAATACTTTAACAACTCCAAGACAACACCAATTATGTCATTCGAAATAACCAAATCTTCCCAATTTTCCCGCTCAACCAAGAGAACATTGCAGGATTTGGTACCCCTGATCCACCACTAGGGTTCCACCCACAAAAGCTTAAACACACGAGAGTATAACTAGTGAATCATACTCACAATACTAACAACCATCATAAACACTCTGACCATTTACCTTATTATAAACCAACACTTTTAAAAATAAAACCTTTCTTAGGTACTTAACAATCAAAAGTAATAAACTTTACGACTCAAAGCAAGTGTAAATCCTTTCAAAGGTTCACTACCGGATACAATTTAACATTTCTCACCTTACAAATTCGTACCTTGACAAAATATATCACCACGAATGTAGACTTACATTGAAAACTCTTAAATGTAAACTCAATTGTATAACACAATTCCCCTATTTATCAATATTAGCTTATACCTTGAAGATTTTTATGAAATCCCGAATCTTCGCTTATCATCGATCGCATCTCCATCGATATTACAATATTTTTACTAGCAATCCAATCGTACTCATTACTAAACGTAAAAACAAAACAAGCACTTATCATCACGCTCAAGCTAATGTCTGCACAATCCATTTTCGAGTCTTTTTCAATAGTTTTTAACCCATCTGATGGACCCATGACACTATTACCATAGCCATAACAAAACAATAAAATCACGTGTCTCTGAACCCAATTATCTACCCTCTGAAGATACCTTTTTAGCCTTACGAATCCAATAAAATATTCCTGCTCTCGCCTCTCTCTAAAGGTTGTACTACATTCTACTATATTTTCCTACATTATAACTCTAGCTCTTTAACATTCTATTCGAGTGGTGTCCTATCATCTCTTATATTTTCCATACAACCACGTTACTCACCAAGTATTAGAAAACAACGATCTTGGATACTCGCAGGTCGTAATTACTATACAAAAATTCACTTAACCAACAATTCATCATATATTTGCATCCCATCACAATCCATCGCGAACTCTTATTACCATTACGCTCAGTCATCCCTGACTATCACTATGAAATCAACCTTTTCATCAACATGACACTTAAAACTCAAGTATACTCATCAAATTTAAAGGACTAACCCAATCTTGGTACACACTTTCTTACTAAAATCTTCAATTTCCTTCACCCAAGTATACTCAATGGAACTTTCTTTATCCATAAGCTTGTCCTTCTGGTATTAATCTGCTCCTTTATGGATTAAGATAAAATCATCAATTCTCATACTACCCTTCTTCTTCTCAACAAACAAGACATGAGCACCCCACTTGGAAACACTAGGACGATGAACCCTTTATCATGAAGCTCTTGGTTTTTGAGCCTTAAGCTCTCTTAATTCTGCTGGAGCCATACGATACAGAGGAATGGAAATGGGGCGAGTGTCAGTTTTCAAGTCAATGCAGAAATTTATATATCTATATAGAGGCATATCAGGCAAATCTGTAGGAAACACTTCTTTAAAACTCAGACACCACAATAATAGACTCAATAGAGGGAGACTCAACCTCAACATCCCGAACATGAGCCAAATAACCCTGCACTACCAGTTCCTAACCCAAAAGGAGGATAGGATCTTAGCTAGCTTAGGCTTGTACACCCATTCCCACTCTAATCTTTCCCTACCGGAGATCTTTAGAGTTACCGACTTAGTATTACAATTAGGACCGGTATAATAGGGAGACAACCAAGTCATGCCTAAGATTATATCAAGTCAGTCATATCCAGCATAACCAAATCAACCCAAGTCTGAAAATCCCTAAACACAACAGGACAAACACGATATACAAGGGTGACTATGACTGACTTTTCAACTGGGGTAGAAACATGGATGGGGGCATCAAGTATATCACAAATCACATCAAATCCTAAGGCAATTGAACTAACACGTACAAATAAGTAGAACCCAGATCACATAAAACAATAGCCATCCGGGTACAGATAAGAGTAGCACTAGTGACCACTGCATCATACATCTCAAACTCGGTCTTGCCCGGAAAAGCACAAAACTGAGCCCTGTCGTCTTGACGGGCAACCTCATCGCCTGGCTGCACCACTTATCTACCTGCAATACCATTTCCCGGGCCTCCACGGCCTCGCTGATTTTCTCCTGATATACCCAGGTTCTCCACGATTTTAACACACCTTATAACTTATATTCAATTGTTGAACATTGAATTAGATCGCGAGGGTTAGTTCGGATACAATTCGGGTCCATAATTGTGACTAGGGGAAAACAGAGGAGACTGGGCTGAGATTCTGTCTCGCCCTGTCCCGCTCTGGCGGGAAAAATCCCGCACTGGCGATCTCGCCTTCATGGGAAAATCCTGCCCTAGCGGCCATAACGAAAATAGAATCCCTGCCAACAATTTATGGGGTTCCTCTCTTTTTTAGATTTCCCAGCTATAACTAGGTATTTAAGAAAGTCTCTTCATATTACTTCAATACTACAACACGCCCATCCCCAGGATATACCCAGACTCTCATACGGTTATTAGTTGGTCGCAACGTACGTCTAGATTTCTCGCTTATGAACCACATCGTAATTTATCTAGACCCTTGAATCTAATCTCGTGATGACTTTCTTTTCATAACAAGTTTCACAACACTCAAGCAGTTACAACTTGCAGACAAGTCCAAATTCTTTAATTAGTTTGTTCCATAGACGACTATTATTGATCATATATGCCTTATACGACCCCTAAGGCCAGATACCAATTGGAACCTTCTCAGTTCCAATTAACATTTTTGTGTCCCTTCAGTCGGGACTACGACGTCTAGTTCACTTCGTTGAGATACCAATTAGAATCGGGAGATACCAATTGGAATCGGGAGATACCATTTGGACTCAACGCATACCACAAGCGACAATAGTAGCTAGCGAGCCCCACAAAACTGTTAATTTCAATCATAGAACTTGGTCGAACCCAATTCTTAACCACCTCAATCATTAACTGATGGTAACCAGACCTTAAATCAATCTTAGAGAAAATTGATACACCTTGCAATTGGTCAAAAAGGTCATCTATCTGAGGTAATCGATACTTGTTCTAAATGGTGACCATATTCGGCTATCGGTAGTCTATACACGTCCTCTCTTGCTAGTGATGGTGTTACCACTTATGTTGCTCTAGTTCGGACCATAGAGTGAAGGAAGAAAGACACCACTTTGTATCACCCAGATACCAATTGGATTCAAATCATAGCACAAAGGAGTAAAAAGAAGTGAGTTTTTCCTAAAGTCCTATAGCCTCTCGAAGAAAAGTACGGACGTCATCGTACCGTTCTACAAGACTCTACTAGACTCATTTTGGTACAATGAGATCAAAGAACCTAGGTCTCTGATATCAACTTTGTCACGACCCAGACCGTCGTGATTGGCACCCACACTAACCCTCCGGTGGGAGAACCATTACTACAACCCAAACAAACAAATTTTATGAAAACTAAGGAATTTAAAAATAGAGAAGCAGGTTTAAAAGACTAAAAAATAGAGTTCCCATAAACTCCAAGGTTTTAACAAACAACTAACCAACTAATGCGGAAGAACAACCCCTAGAACCTGAAAGTCATTGCACAAAAACTCTACTAACGACCAGTCTAAGAACAAGGGGTACAACCCCGAAACTAACAAACACCTTAAACGAATAGTCTGAGTCCGAAAAGAATGGACATAAACAAGAGAGATCCATGGCAGCCTAAAAAAACTGGTTGACCCTTGAATTCGGTCACGATCAATAGTCACTTAGCTGAGGTCTATCAATAGCCGCCTGAAGATGTCATGTACTCAACAAAGAACAAACAAATGTAGTATCAGTACACAACCACAGTGTACTAGTAGGATCACATGGCTATCCCAATAAGTGAAACACATGCAACTAACCACAATATTATAAAACAAGTATATACCAAACATTTACAATAGTAGTCATCTTTTCAGGATCAATGTAGCATCACACGTTCTCAACAATACACATTGGTTATCAATTTAGAGCAACATACAGTCTTCCAATATCAATCATCTTTAGATATGAACGTAATCATCACAAGTAGATACACAACACAATTCAATGGTCCTCTCACGGAACCCAATTCAATGGTCCTCTCATGGAACCCACACCCAAACTGTTAACATACCGGAACGTGGTACCCGATCCAATGTTTATGCCGGAACGTGGCAACCGATCCCATGTTTATGCCGGAACGTGGCAACCTATCCCATGTTTATGCCAGAACGTGGCAACCGATGCAAGCTAGTTTGTCGGAACGCAACACCCGATCCATTCAACAAACCACAATCACAATCATAATGTATATTCTCACAATCATACAACAAGAGGTGATTCATGGCATACAATTATTCAATTATTCTCATTTACGATTAAGGTGATCAATAATGCAATATTCGCATACATACATGCATTATGAGCAATTATGAACATATATCACACCAACATGAAATCACATCCATCAGCTACCTCGAATCCAAGCTTGAATCCCCTAAGGCATTTGAATTTTCCCTTTCCGGATTCTTTTCGCTTGTTTGTGGTCTAAAAACATACAATTAGCGCAAGGATCAATAAACGAGGCCTAATTACCCGGATTATAATCAACATTATCAACCCTAGGCCAACCCAAGATTCCATTACCCAATTTAGGGTTTTTTCCCACCATAAATCACATATCGAAACCCTCTGCCATCGATAATTACCCAAGAAACTAAGTTCTACGGATCGAAATACAAATTCGGGGAGTTAAAATCTTACCTTTAGCCTCAAGAATGGTGAAAAAAACTCAAGAACTCGTCTGGGGTCGTCTCCTAGCTCTCAAAGTTGAAAAGTGCAGATTAAAGACGTTTTGGGGTTTATTTACGACCTTAAGTAGTGTTGGACCCGCCACAGCAACACTCACCCTCCTACAGCGACCCCGCCCTGTCGGCAGAAATCCCGCCACAGTGGTTTACACGGAAACAGTGAGCAAAATTAATAATTTCAAGACCCCATTTCACAACACACCTTCAACCAACGACACTCAGAAACTACCCGTTCACGCTAAGATCAATTCCGAGAGTTTTACTCGCCCGATTTCAATTCCGTAAAGTCATACGGGTTCCTTAACGTCTTAGCTATCCATTCATGTTATCAAATTTATTAATCGATATCTCATTTGTTACCAGATTTCCCTAGACCTCACTGACTCCGATTTCGTCCAAATCTAGACTAGGCTAGGAAATCCAAAGTTACTACTCAAAAGTTTTTTGGACCTCAATTCTTGCCCCATGGGCTTTTCTATAACGACGGGAACAAGTCGTTAAATTTATGTTCTAATATCTTCTTAAAGTAGAAATAAGAACCTCTTACTCATTTTCTCTATATTTCTAAAAGTTTATCCGTGAAAACTTATTAAAATTAGGATTTCTTAATTTCTTTTCAGAATGTGACAACTCTTTTTTAAAAGTATTTTTCTTAATTGTTTTATATTTAGAACACTTCAATGGGGTTTTTCTATAAAAGTAAAATCACACACATAACGCCAATTACATAAACTAATTTGTAAAATTAGTCGATATTTAAGATAATAATACATAAATATGACTCTTAACTTGACTTCTATTGACAACTATGACCTTTATCTTTGAGTGTGCACAAGTAGACACTTAAACTTACATAAAATAGAACAAATAACCACATTCATCCTACATGACAATTCTGTGTCCTACCTCATCCTACTTGTATTATGTCACATATGACATATGTGTCTGCTTGTTCAACTTTATACAAGTTTAAGTGTCTACTTGTGCATACCTAAAATTGGAAGGCATAGATGTCAACTAAAGCCAAGTTAAAGGGCATATTTATATATTATTCCTTTAAGAAAAGATGCATACTTAATTTAAATGCTATCTTTTTTTGGTAAAATGATTTTCTAGTGTGTGTATATATCTTATTAAAAATGACAAAATTGTCTTGAAATGATTTTGAAAGTATTTTTGACTTTAAAGTATAACTATTTCAAATTGGTTGAAATTGAAAAAAAAAACCTGAAATTAATTAAATTGTGAAAGATCAAAATTGAGTGTTAACAATGCTTCAATATGTTTTTCATTATGCATTTTTCTAGTGAGCTATTTGGTGAGAAATGAATCAAATATTTTATAACACAAATTTTCAACTAATTCGTAGAGAGAAAAACTTTTATTTTTAGTAATGTTTGATTAAAAGTTTATAGCATAGATGAATATGATTATTCCAAGTTGATTGTGTAAATAATATAGAAGAAGAAACTAATTTAATATTCCGTTAAAACAAGGGATAAGGGTCTAAACAATACCCCAACTTTGGTCGGATTTGCTGTTGCGATACTAAACTTTCATAAGGACCTATTACCTCCCTAGACTATTCAATACCGTATTTTTTACCCCCTGAACTATTTAATAGTGTATTTTAAAGGTATATATGTTCCCACGTGGACACATTACTCTTTATAATTTTGCATTATTTTTTATGTCCACGTGGGCAAATATATATGTTTAAAACATGGTATTAAATAGTCTAGGGAGGTAATAGGTCCTCATGAAAGTTTAGTATCGCAACAACAAATCCGACCAAAATTGGGGTATTTTTCAGACCCT